>OX463839.1:44954258-45180213 GCA_949825065.1 Odontocerum albicorne
CTCTTGGTTGCATATCGTCTAGCTGTTTTTGTATTCTAGTTGTTATTATATTTAGGACTACAAATATCAGCAGACGGGAATATGATCAATGAAATTAACAGAAGAATAAAAATGGGCTGGAGCGCATTTGGAAGGAATAACAGAGTTTTCAGAGAAAATCTCCCGTTATGTCTAAAAAGCAAAGTCTTCGATCAATGCATCCTCCCGGTACTCACATACGGCTGTGAAACGTGGACCCTTAACTCAAAAATAATACAGCGTCTCGTCACTACACAAAGAAGCATGGAAAGAAGTATGCTGGGGATAACAAAAAGAGATAGAAAGACAATTACGTGGATAAGAAGCCAAACGAAGGTCACAGACATAATGGAAAGAATACTCAAAAGTCAATGGGAATGGGCAGGACACGTGGTGAGAAGGGAAGACAATAGATGGACTAAAAAGAGCACAGATTGGATACCACGAGAAACAATCAGACCGAGGAGAAGACCTCAAAACAGATGGGACAGACCCTTCGTAAAATTCGCAGGCGTGACCTGGCAAAGAGAGGCGAGAGACCGCAAGATATGGAAATCTTTGAAAAGCGCCTTTACCCAGCAGCGATCAAATCAAGACACAGAAGAACAATAAAGATTAAAACCAAACAAAACGATCAACAAGTAAATCTAAACCTGAACCCGACGTATTCACAAACTTTTATGCTAATTCATTCGAAAATAAATTACTACTTTAAAATAATATCTATGCTCTCAACTACTGAGGCTACTAATGTATGTACTAATAATTCCTTCATTCCAGCATTTTAATACCACACCAAGTGTACCAATATGGTTAAAATCGAAGCATTTCATGCTGAGACAAAATCACTAGGTGTCCTCCAAAGCTGTACGGCAGACAGAAAACGGAGGTAGCCACTACCCTTATATGACAAAACCTGGCGGCTTTCACTAAGACAACCGGTGAACAGATGTGAAGTCCAAAAGTGAAGTCATAGGGGTGCCCTCACTCAGCAATGGGTAGAAAAAGGGCAGATAAAGATAAAGATATATATATATATATATATATATATATATATATATATATATATATATATATATATATATATATATATATATATATATATATATATATATATATATATATATATATATATATATATATATATATATATATATATATATTACAAGGATACTGTGACATAATGTCAACAAAAACCAATGGATCGTGTTGTGAAGTGTCTAAGCAGCTGCTTAACACAATGAAACTGTTACTATCGCGAATAGATTCCCTGGAAAATAAAATTGACAAAATAGTGCCAAGTGATAGCGTATCTTCAGTATGTATAACTCCCGTGTCTCCGCAGCTCGCCGGGACCGTTGGAATGGCCAGTGCAACACATGTGTTAGCTAGTCATAAAGGAACCATTTCTCCAGTGGACAACTGCGCACCCTCCGCTCCCGCTCACACCCCCGCTAACCTCACAGCGCACTCTGTCGTTCCAGCCCCAGCGCGTCCTATACCTGCAGCCAGGACCCCAAACCCAGATGTTAACGCAGCCCGAGCATCGTATGCTTCTACCACCATGAAGAATTCACGGCCTCTCAAACCTGGGGTCGCGGTGGAAAGGCGAATAACCAGAGGAGTAGCAGCAGCAGCGCAACCTAAAAATAGCTCTCCGCAACCTGACACTCGAACACGAAACACAGGCTGCTCATCGTCAGATGTTAATAAAAATAAAAATAAAAATAAAAATGCAAATCATACGTTGAAGAATCTAAATGAATCAGAGGAGCCCACAGCCACAGTGACTCCCGGTGTTTGGACAGAAGTTCGGAAAAAAAGAACTGTAATTCGTGGCACATTGCACAGTGAAATGAACACCAATAAATTTGTTTTTTACCATTGCTATCCTCTTCATCGTGAAACGACTGAAGAGGATTTAGAAATATACTTAAAAAAATTGGATGCTACCGGCTCATTCAAAGTGTCGAAATTGAAATCCCGCGGTGACTACTCGTCATTCAAGATCGGAATAGAGGTAAGCAAGACCGAATCAATTTTGTCTCCAAGTAATTGGCCCCGTAAAACCTTTTTGAAAAAATGGATAACCAATTTGGAGGCTCCTAAACTACCGAGCCATTACTGACAGAATGGGAAAGAGAAGCGGAATAATTCGTCTCTCACAATACTTAATGCGTACTATCAGAATGTGCGCGGCTTGAAGACGAAGACAATAAATTTTTTCAACAATGTTGCTGCTTCCAATCACTCTCTGATTGCACTTACCGAGACGTGGTTGGACGCCTCTGTCTATAGCCGTGAGCTTTTTGATGGTAATTATTTAGTATTCCGACGCGATCGCTCGACCGCTGATGGAGTCTCCGCACACCGTGGTGGCGGCGTGTTACTTGGATTGAGAAACTCTGATTCGGTTCTTGCTGAACGAGTGTCATTCCTAGAAACGAGTAATGAAGATCTTTGGGTTAAAATCACTGTAAATAGTTTTTTAGTAATATTTGTATGCGTTGTTTACTTCCCACCGAATACAACCGAGGAGAAATACTCGCTCTTCTGTACCAACATTTTAGCTCATGTAAATTACATACGAGATAGAAAAGTAGTAATTCTTGGCGATTTTAACTTAAATAGCGCGATAGGGGCACGGGGGGTTCAAAACGAATTTTTGTGTCTTTCAACTGCCTACAGCTTGATACAATTTAATTATATCAATAATTTTAACGGCAGGCTTCTAGATTTAATATATTCAAATATTAGCACCAAGGTGCAACACGCCCCTTTTCATCTCGTACCAGAAGATCTTCATCACCCGGCACTAGAATTCGATCTCACAGTCTTCTTGATCAAGGATAAAATAAATGCGTCTCCAAAAAAATTTGAGAATCCAGTGTTTAAAAAATGGAGATTTCCATTCCTTATATCTGAAGACAAGGGATATTAACTGGGATCCCTTATATTCAATTTTAGACGTGAACGAGGCGGTAGCATATTTGTATGAACATGTTTATTGCGTATTTGATGAGTGCTTTCCCGTAAAACCAAAAGAGCTACGTAAGTGGCAATACCCGAGGTGGTTCACAAGTGAAATTGTTGGGAATATTAGACTTAAAGATTCTCTTCACAAAAAATGGAAACACTCTTGTCGTCTGAGTGACTACGATGCGTTCAAAAGTGCTCGCGCTCAGCTCAAACATAACATTCGCACGGCTTATAAAGACTTCATAAGGAACTTAGAATGTCGAATGGTACGTGAACCAAAACTATTTTGGAATCATATTAAATCCATGCGTAACGATTCTCCAGTGCTTAATGTTATGAATTGGGATGGGAATCAAATAACTGGGCCCGAAATATCTTCTGCATTCGCTAATTATTTTTCAACAGTTTATTGTAGGGACTCCGAGGCATTTGTTTTTGATGAACACCATACTTCCTCGGGATTTAAGCTAAGCATCACTACATTTGATATACTCAAACAAATAAAGTTGATGAAAAACACGAAAGCAGTCGGGCCGGACGGAGTACCTACATTTTTTCTTAAGGGCTGTAGTGAATTGCTTTCTGCACCTCTTGCTTACATATTTAATCTTGTCTTCCGAGTCCATACTTTTCCAAGTGAATGGAAAAAGACTCGAGTTATTCCCATATTTAAAAATGGTTCTAAGGACGATATAACCAACTACAGACCTATCGCCATACTTTCTTCAATAGCTAAGCTCCTAGAAATGTTTATGGATCGCACACTAAGGTCGTTAGTGGACCCATATATAATTGATGAGCAGCATGGCTTCAGAAGAGGCAGATCTACTGAATCCAATCTGATGGTCTTCACCGACTATGTTTCAAGGGCTGTAGATAGTGGCAATCAGATTGATTGTTCGTATCATGACTTTGCAAAAGCTTTTGATCGCGTCAATCACAAAAAAATATTAGAAAAAATGAGTGAACTTGGGATCCCAGGTAACTTACTAAGGCTACTGTCAGATTATCTTACAGATAGAAAACAATTTGTTTCACATGGAATCTACAACTCCGATTACTTCACTGCCTACTCAGGTGTTCCGCAGGGGTCTAATCTTGGACCTACCTTATTTCTTATTTTTATTAATGATATAGGTAGAGTTATAAAAAAATCCACGTTTCTTCTATTTGCTGATGACCTCAAAATCTTTCAAAAAATTCGTTCTTATACCGACTGCTTAGACCTACAGGCAGATCTCAACAACGTTTGTGAGTGGAGCCACAATAATAAATTATATTTCAACGCATCAAAGTGCAAAATTATGTCGTATCATCGCTCACACGTCTTGAAATTCCATAGATATACACTTGAATCTATACCTATTCCCCGCACAGATAATATTAAAGATCTGGGTGTCTTGTTCCACAGCAATCTCGCGTTTGGTCCTCACATAGAAGTTATGTGCAACTCAGCTTATAAAACTCTAGGATTTGTTATGAGAATCTCTAAGTCGTTTGAAAACCAATTGGTGCTCAAAACGTTGTTTAATTCATTGATCCGTAGCAAACTAGAAAGCAATGCTTGCATTTGGAGCCCGGTGGGGGCGCAAAACTCGCTCATGGTTGAGAAAGTGCAAAAAAAATATCTACGATATCTCTACATGAGTGAGTTTGGTGTCTATCCGTGGCTATATCCTACGCAGTTTCTGCTGGGCATGCTCGGGTATAACTCCTTGAGCGTAAGAAGAGATCTGCGTCTCTTGGTATACGTTGTCAAACTCGTTCGAGGAGTTGTGAGCTGTCCAGCATTACTACAAAGATTAGCGTTAAATGTTCCTAACAATTACACTAGACTGCGCCGGCAGGAACTGTTCTCAATAACATACGCAAGAACGGGTCTTCCAGCCGCTATGCCTGTTGGAAGGGCCTTAACTCTTCTTAACGGGACTGCTTCGGATATTGACATATTTCATATCACATTACCAAAAGCAAAAGTAAATTTTCTTCTTAGATTAAGCGCGTTAGAAAGCACTCATCAACATACTTAAGTGACTGAATATATATGTAACATACGTTTGTGTGTAAATACTCGTTTGTATACATATGCATTATTTTTTATTTTATATAATTTTAAAAAAAAATTTTTTCCCTGTAATTTTTCTTCTTTTTTAATGTCTTGTATTTTTCAATGTAATTGGGCTAAGCCTGTTTTGAAAAAATAAATAAATAAATAAATAAATATATATATATATATATATATATATATATATATATATATATATATATATATATATATATATATATATATATATATATATATATATATATATATATATATATATATATATATATATATATATATATATATATATATATATATATATATATATATATATATATATATATATCATTTATACATCGTCCCCTTTTACACCGGTTCAAAAATTGTTAGCTAGGTATTTAAAATTCGTTCAGTATCACGGACCCACCGAGATTCAAATTTTGAATTACTTTCGGAGAGAATCCAAGAATTCCTCTCTCGCTCTCTTGTATTCAAAATTCAATTCTCGTATTCTTTCTTTGGCGACAACCATCGTATGGGTTTTGGCCTATTTATACTATGATGACTAGGAGTGCATTGAAAAAGTGTAAGATACCACAAATATACAATATAAATAAATACGAAAAAATCGTACCAACACTATTTTATTTGGATAAGGTTTTTCGAAGTGTTTTACATGATTTGGCTTATGACGCTATCATGAGCCAAACCACGTAGTGAAACACTCAGAAAAAACTTATCCTACTGATACGAAGAACCGCGAAAGCCTCGAAACATATTTAAAGAGATTTTATCACACGAATATAAAAGATGAAATATTAGCAAAATGTAAAAAACTCCCGATAGTTATAACCTAAGATTGAAAAAATGAACCCCCCTAATTCGCTCCTAAGAAAGAAGGACTCCCCTAAATCCAGTAACGACTACATTAAAAATATCCACCAATCCAGAAATTGAGTTACCCAAATTTAACATTTTCACTATTGATTAATTACAACGTGCAACTGTCGTTAACTAATTGGCGCATTTGAACAGTAAAAGGTTCCAAGTGTTTTAAAAATGCGGTGGAAAACCGATTTGAGTAAAAATTATAGTTATTTACGAAATTGTGAATTATTCATAGAGATACTCGTACATTGAATCAAATATCATCCTTTTTTTAAAGGGTTTAAGAAGGCGAATTAATTTTACAGTATTAAAAAATCGATATAATTTCACTATATTTAATTCATGACAAAGTATTTGATGATTATTTCATATTCACTTTCGAAACAAAATGTCCCAATTCTATTTAAAAAAACATCGTTAACACATGCACATCATAGATGTTTAAAAGGCTTTCCACTCAAAATGACAAATTCCCAGTCAGTAAGCAACGTTAAGATTTTTATATACAGATTTTTTAGTAGCAGAAACACAGTTATCAAATTTGAATAAATGCCACGTTTATCAAATAATAGTAAAAATGTTACAAATTTATTTTATTACGAATTACTCGTATAAATATCATTAAAGTTCTGCAAACGGTGGAGTTACGTTTATAATAAGTGTTCTCATGTTGGTAGGCATAAGGTTATTCATCAAATTTTCTTTTTTTTTACAACTTGTACCGAAGACTAGTTGTCGAATAAACAAGACGTAATACCATTTTGAGCATTTCATTACTTCGTTCAAATAGAAATGTTACATTCGCAAATTGACTTTATATTGTACTCGTATATTATGCTTGATAGGATCGTATAAACATATCAATGTCAATCATTCTAACGTCCCGGGCTTGTTGTTCGGTGGTATACGAGTATAACCAATTTTATTCCGACTTAAATACTTCGATATCCAAAATCAATGAGTCGATTTGAAATAATACTTCTTACTAAACAACGTCTTACAAGTATACATTTTTTTAAATTGACCTAAATGATTATATGGCTGCCTCTTGAGTAAAATACAAAAAATAATGTTGTCACATTTAAAAAAATCCAAATTTGCGAATGTAACATTTCATTACTTCGTTCAAATAGAAATGTTACATTCGCAAATTGACTTTATATTGTACTCGTATATTATGCTTGATAGGATCGTATAAACATATCAATGTCAATCATTCTAACGTCCCGGGCTTGTTGTTCGGTAATATACGAGTATAACCGATTTTATTCCGACTTGAATACTTCGATATCCAAAATCAATGAGTCGATTTGAAATAATATTTCTTACTAAACAACACGTTACAAGTATACATCTTTTTAAATTGATCTAAATGATTATGTGTAAACCTCTTGAGTAAAATACAAAAAATAATGTTGTCACATTTAAAAAAATCCTCAAATCATCTAAAAAATAAACAAAAGTGCTAATTGTGATATATCTTATGTATAGTATATAAACTACATGTATTTAATTTTAAAAACACATATATATGTAATATGACAATTAATTTCGTTTAGCTGTTTTTTTCATATTTTTTTGTTGTTATTGAGTTAATATTCTAGTGCTGTTCTTTTAAAAATCAATAAATATCATTAAAACAATTTTATCTGAAAGTGTTTTAAAGATTTCATGTTAATTTTTATACAAGTTTTAATAAAAAAAAATATGCAAATGAACTTGATATTTTATGACATCAACACTTTCTTGAGTGACGTATAAATCGGATACACTTATTTCGATAAAAGTATTTTATATATAAATACCAACTTTTGCAAAAAAAAAAACATTATTATACACGTAGGTTACACTTTGTATTGGAATTTATTTTGGGCACCGTGGCCTTGTGGTATACATCGCTTGCTTAACACCCTGGCAGTGGGGGGTTCGATTTCTGACAACCCCCAACCGTTTTTACTAGAAGATATTTTTCATCTAAATACGTTGTTCTTCTGGTCTTTAGTAGCTGACCAATATAAATTATTGAAGCACTCTTGGGGTAACAGTTTTAACGAAAAAGCGCTCTATAAATGTATTTTTTCAACTCTCTTTACTCAAATCATCCGCCGCTTTTATTAATTAAAGGGTCCTATTTATCTAATGTTAACATTTTAACAGTTATTAAATATCTTTTTTTAGTTTATATATACTGTCAAAACCAAATAACATCATAAGCCAATATTTAAAATGAAATATGTATGTAGGAAAGAAAACCTCAATCAATAAAATTATTACATATTGATACATAAAAATCAACTCACTATACTACTAAAAAATTAAATATTCTTTCTTAACTATATTTTCAAATACATTTTTCATCAAATTTATACTTTTAAAGGATAGATCTCCCTAACTTAACAATTTTTCAGTAAAGCTGCTTACAGCCAAACCTTACGCTATATAATAAGCTAACAGCTAAATTGCTTCTCCACTTCGCAAGTAATTCTCGTCCCCCCTGCAACAAAAGACTTAATGTCTGCGTCATAGCCATCCTATCCACACGTTGATGTGGCAAAGCTCCTTTTGTAATTTCCATGCCGTAAAAACTTATTCGAGTGTATATCGAACGAATGAGAACTCGGTTCACTAATAATGACAGGCTGCTAGGGAACTCGGACTCCATAATGTATTATATATGTTTTTTAACAGATCTTCATTCCAGTGTATTTTTCATGTTTCGTTTTTAACGAAAAGCTTAGGCGAGAGAGAAAAACAATATTGTATTTGGTCTTATCAATCGAGCATTCGAGTTTAGAATCACTAGAATAGGTACGGAATATCACTATCGGTTGTGCTGGTAATACTATCGCACGTGCAGAAGTATGTTAATAATACTCGCAAACTTCTAGAGTGTGCGGGTATTGTACCTTTATCAGACCGAGGCTTTTTTCTTCGGGTATCATCGGGGTTCGAACTTGAAACCCCCAAGATAAAGTCAAACATATTACCAACTAGCCCATGGGATTATCCTTTGGAGAAAATAATAAGATCCCTTGTTTTTAAAAAAGGCTTAAAAATGGTTTACTCTTATAAAAAGTATTTTCTTGTATGTTTTTTGACATTTGCGGTGATTTTTGACGATTTATGAACACGCTTATTAAAATACTGGTATTTTAAAGATAAAGGTTCGGTTTCAATTTAATTTATATAAATATCCATTTCAAGTTATAAATCACAGTGTACAGATGCACCTTATTACCTGTAGGAGAAAAGAATCGTAGAAATACTGATACGTAACGGTACGATACAGTATTGTGCAAGGATCTCATCCAATTATTGGCAAGGATATAGAGGACATACATATTGAACCGGATGTAGCTAACAATTGTGCTTGGAAGAAATGCAATTTATATTTTTTTGTTTTCTTATCTTCATTGTATGTATCTTGTTCCGTTCCATCACATTCGAAGGTTTTGATTTTTTCTACAGAAAGACGTCTTTTTCTTTTTTAATGTTATGTAACTTTCACGATAACTCTTTTTTTTATAACACCCAAGTAACTGTGTAACAAAACGTTATCAGACCGTAAAAATGTTTATTATTTCTCAAATGCATATTTTTGGTATGATATTTTCATTTCAGTAAAATGGACTTGATACTGTGTAAAAATTTCATTATGTTACGAATATATAGATGATAATTATTTTATAACAACATTTGCGTAATTTATGAAAGGTTTTGGCTTTAATTTCGTGAAACCCCATATTATAATATTTAATTACGAGAACAATTACGTAAGAGTAGCATACATGAAATATAATAGAAGGTATGAAGAAACAGTTACTCGAATACAAGAACACGAGCGTTGCCTATCTATTAATATTTTTCAGAATTCGCAAACAGTATAATATAGACTGGTCATAATTTCAAAGATAGTAAGATTCAAGTCTTGCGAACGTCTCAAAAATTATACTGAACATTTAATTTAGAACCCTTAGAGATAAACAAAACCTCAAGCAAAAACAAAAAAGAAATTATTAATCAAATAATGCAAAAGACTGTACATCTCTAAAACAAATTTTCTTTACATTAATATTGTCAAATTCTAAGAAACAATTGTATTCTAAGAAACAATTGTATGGAATATTTTTATTTATTAAAATTGAAAATATTTCATACACACACATACATGCACTTTTGGTGTGGGTGATCCATGGTACCATGACACCAGTCTGATATAAGCACTGCCTCAAAACAAATCGAGAACATTCCGCCTAAAGAGAGCCTAGGGATAGAATTTAGAAAGACGTGTAGTGGGGATTTATGTTGTAATAATATAACAAAGTAATTAATGCTTAATCATTTTGATAAACAATAGATTAAATATAATTGTTAAAATATAAACTACTTTATTCTCCACAAATATATTCCTCTTGTATTGGAAGGAGGTGGATATCTGTAGCTTAATCCTGTCGAAACTGAGTTTCTTCATGTTATCTCTCCTTACAGGCAGAGTCTGATCTAGTCGGATAACTCATTTTGGAAAAGACAGTATGCCTTATAAGGATATTATGAAAATACACTAGTAAAATCACTAAGATGGCAAGGAAAAAGCATTATGCTTTGCTTCTTAGGTATTTACTTTACAGTATTCCATGTTAATGCGCAGGTGTCCAGGAGGAGATCCTAAAGTTCAGTTTGTTTGGTCCCGCGTGTTTGTCAGCCATTTTGTTCAGTGACAGTAAATTCTTCCAATGGAGAGGTCGTCGCGCGCTCCCGCCACAGTCCAAACGTCCGTGCGAGGTCTGCGCGGTCATCCGTTTTTTGACTTTGCAGAACAATGCCGCTGCACATATCCATCGGAAGCTCGTGGAAGTTTATGGTAGTGATGTGATGAGTCGACAACATATCACGAAGTGGGTTAGATTGTTCAGAGAAGGCCGTATTGATACTCACGACGAGGCAAGGCAGTGATTTCTGACGAACTTGTGCAAAAAAATGAAGAACAAATGCGAAATGACCGCCGTGTGATGCTTGACGACCTTCACGAAGAATTTCCTGACATTTCTCGAAGTCTTCTTGGTGATATTGTGTCGGAAAAACTTGGTTACAAGAAGTTGTGTGCAAGATGGGTGCCCAGAATGCTCACACCGGAGCACCGTCAAAACCGCATGATCGCCGCGCGTGAAATTTTGGATCGTTTTGCGCAGGAGGGAGAAGCTTTTCTGGACTCTACAGTGACAGAGGATGAGCCGTGGGTGTGTCACTACACCCCAACAATTTTCCAACGATCAGGAGGTCGAGGAAGCTGTGAAGAAGTGGCTGAAAGAGCTGGCGGCGGAGGTCTATGACACTGGCATACAAAAGCTGGTCCCCCGACTATATAAATGTCTCGATCTCGACGACAATTACGTTAAAAAATAGTTTAATATATTCGTCAAGTATCCTGTGAATTTCAATTAAATACAAGCATTTTTCGATCCTACATAAATGTTGTAACTTTACTTTCTGGATGACTCTCGTATTATAGTCTAGGGCGTTGTAGTATTATTTTGCAACCAATTCCCTCCAGATTTCCTTTTATACCTTTAATATATTTCACTCCTAAATATAAAAATAACGTCACATAAATTTTAAACATTTCAAACCCTTCGTTTGAATTAATTTTATAACTCTATTTTAAAAGTCCGTTTTTCGTTTGAAAAAAACGAATGATCTGTCATCTTAAACTAAAAATATTCATACACGATGGTTGTGGAGAAATTGAAATTAGATTTCTAAATTATGATTTATTTTGCTTTTTAAACTGTCGTGATAAATTTAAAGCAGTTTTTAAGTAAAATGCGTAATTGTTATTTTTATTTTTGATGTACATATTTGAGCCACTTTTTTTTTTCTTTGTGTTTTGTACATAAATACCTTTGATATCTATTAAAATATTTCTTTCAATTTTGGTTATGAGATATTTTTAAAGTTTGTTTGATTACAGTTTTCGATTGAGTTCTGTTTTTTTTTGTATAGTTTGTATGAATGTTTTTATGGAAAGGCTTCAACTGTTAAATTTTTTTAAATTGTCTTCATTGTACATTATCAAAATAACATTAACTGTCTTAATCGTTACCCACTTTATAAATTTTTGTAATAAATAAAACATTTCATAATCTACTTTGTAATGTTATTCTGAGTGCACACATTTCTAAATATACGAATAATGGACTGAACAACATTACACGATTTAATGACATGTGATAGATAAACTCCCTAAAGGTTGTTCTTTACTGTTCTTTATTGTTCTTTACTTAACCTAGATTTAGAAAATAAATGTCATAACCCAACCCAACCTGTTTATTTCCAATAATAAATAATTAACGATTTAGTATAAACGACTAAATATCAGCCATCATCATCATTGTTTTACTATCGTGGTATACGCTGATTTGTACCACCCGATACAGTGGAGTAGTAAAGTTTAATGGAATGTCGTTAAGTTAAAGATATAACATAGACAGGTATTTGCAATAAAAGTATATGGCCAATAAGATGCCGGAGCTTACTGCCAGTTACAATGAAATATATAGAGAAAACAGAGAGCTTCAGTTTTTCTACTGAAACTCGCAATTGAAAAGGTCATATCTTGGTAAAACTTTTTTTAATAATATTTGTAAATATATAGTTGTTGTTGAAGTATATTTGGCTTACATACTTATATTTAAAATATATATTGTATTTTTAGTAATATAATATTTGACGGTGTATATTGAATTATAATACTCGTAACATTAGTTGTGTTAATTTGGATACAACGTTTTCGAATCCTTCAATTGATTTTTTTTATTAGATTTATTTATAAGTATAACAAAAGGTTTTAAAAATGTTCTTCTTTCATGGATTCGTATTATATTTCATTATTCACACTGAAAAATCTAAATAATTTTAGCATTAAGTATTCAAACATATGTGGTTGGCAAGACGCTAATTTTTTCACCCGTTGGGCTATGGGCTCGATTTCCGTTATTTCCATATATTTTTAATGTGATTCCGGTCAGTTTTTCTCTTAAAGTCTCTTTAACATTTTTCTGGTTGGTTAAAAGATATTGCCAGATAGCAATAAACCTGCTAGATTGTATTGTAAACAACAAACGTGTTGTACAATACAATGCATTACTATAAAATTTACAAATAATACACACATTTTATATTTATCTAATCCTATAAAAAATTAATGGAGTTTGTAATAAATAGAATGTTTTATCAGTACCTTGCATAAAAATCTATCACCTTAAAAGGACCAGAATAATCACTATAATGCTTTTATAACCACATATTGCAATATCAATCGTTTATAAGTTGTGATATCTGAATACGTTATTACATGTTTTTGAGTGATGTATCCAGATGACACAAATTAATGGTCACCGATTAAATCCCATTGGTGTTCATTTTTTTAAAAATGGTTTCATTCTAGTTTCCCCTGAAAACCTCAACAACATATTTCTGATTGGTAAGAAGAGATTGCCACATGGAAACAAACTAACTAGGTTCTGTTGTATACAACAAAAGAGAAATAAAACAAGTATCTGTAATCAATTTATAATTAAGCTTTACTCATCGATCTTTCCTGCAAATACGAAATTGGTTATCCCCCAAATAGAGAATTATTGTTGTTTTCAGAAAATATAACAATGATAATTAATACATTATTGTCGCAAAATATGAAAATATCGTTAAAATCATTAAAAATATTAATTGATAAAAGACGGTGTATATTACCTCAATTAATAACATCTTTTTCATTGAAAAAGAAATATATTTTCGTTTTTAATAAACAACACTCACTAAAAATATGGTTGCTTTATTCGAGGTAGCCAAGGTTATTATAACAAGGAGTGCCTCGATTATTCAGATATAAATATAAAGCCATATCATGGTCTACAGGTGTGGCAAGTGAAGGGAGATTCTTCAGAGATTTGTGGAACTGTTTGAGCAGTTTACGTACGAACAAGTGTGAGATACTGAAAGGGATGCAAAGAGTTAGCAGGATATGAGTTGGAAAGCGAAGAAGATTTTGGTATAAAGATGAGAGCAGTGGCGATACCATTTTTTCTCTCTCCTCTGATTGTTTTTTGCGAACGGACTGTCTTTGAAAAAGTTGCTTACAAATATGGGCATAAATTGAGATCACTTTGTTAAACTTATTGCTCATTGAAATGATTATCTATGTTAACAAAACAGTAGACTTACGAACTTATTATTCCATTCAAATTATGTATTATGGATGATAAAAAAAAACAAAACTTTTAGTTTTCATTGGAGGTTTACATACCATGTATATTGGTAATAACACAAACACAATTTTTTTTGGCTTGAAACTGTTTGAAAGCTACAAATGTTGTAGGAAAAATCAAAATATCCGTGGTCCGAAATAAAACGATGTAAACAGTGGAAAAAATATTTCAAATCACTATAGAATAGTCACTTAACATTATTGTAGCTTGAACGAATCCCAACTGTCACATTTTTCCATATTTAAAAAGTTTAAATTATTGTATTGGGTGTCTGAAAAGCATGTTGTTTTAGTTTGTTTCACATGTTTTCCTTTACTGTAGTAAAACAAAATCAGGCACCGAAAAAGCAACTAATGTTGTTCCATTTTCAAAATAAATGTTCCATTTTTAAATAACACGTCAAACAATTTAAATATTACATTTCATAATATGGATGCATCACCTTTGTAATGAAGTAGTTACGAAAATTTTGTCCCAACAAGATCTATCCTAGAAATACGAAAGTACTTTCTAGATGACATTTTATTTTAACATGCTTGCTAATGAGTTTTTTTTTGTATCCCAAAAAATGATAGAAATACTTGTTTGTTTAAATGAGCTGAAAAATAAATGTACAGAGATAAATTATATAATCGAAGTTTATTTCAAGCATCATTCTTATTCAAAAACAATTTAAGGTTGTGTTTCCGTGTCTGGTAAACACACGCAATCTTCTGTATAAGGCAAACAATACAATGTCTCCTAAACTTTTTTTTCGACTAATGAGATAAGCAAGTTCGCGCTTTGCACGCAATATAAATAATTAAGTCACTTTTAATATTACTTATTCGAGGTACCCATATATTCGACGTTTGGCACAATTAACTTAAATACGCCACTGTAAGGAAATATAACTAAGGATTTATGTATATGTATAGACACAGCTATGTAGAAAATCCTGGGTTTCCCACCCACACCGTCCGGTTTCGGAAAGTTTTCCCATCATCCTTCCCGGATTTCAAGAAGATTTTGAATATTCCTTAGATGTTCACTACAAGCTTTACGTGTTGTCGCTGCTTATTTTCTTATCCGTTGTGCATAAAATTATTTTGTTAAGTATTTTTAACAGATTTGTTGAACTTAATACATTTTCAGCATTACTCTTTTGCCGGCTAGACATGACAGTACATTTTTTACAGCTTTAATTTCATGAGAACTAATATTGAATCAAAAGCATGCATTGGTGAAATACTTTTTTTTGCAGTTCCTTTTACCTTCAGCTATTTTGTAAATTGATGAATGCCATTTTTCTTAGTACCAATAAGTGAATGATTCTTTGAAAAATAAATGTTCCTAACTAAAAACAATGTGGTGCGATTTTTAATACTTATGGTTTTATACTACTTTATTTTATAGTAATATTTTTTATACTTTATATGTGTTTGTTTAATTTTTATTTAGTTTTTATTTTTTATGAACCTACCAGCCTTAGGATGGGCATACGTATAGTTAGACAGGAGAGTGTTTTGCATATTAAATTGAAAAAAATAAATAGTATAAATAAATACAAAAAAATATGTTTAATCGCATGAAATACGTTAAACATTGTTTTAAAGGTGGAATTTTCCTTGGATAAAATATATTCAACGTTTTTTGTATCATATATAAAGATGTAGTATACTTTCAAACATTTCATATAATTTTTGGATCATCTGTAGCCGAATCAGAGGAAGACCTGCAACAAATGCTACATCGATTCCACACTGCTTCCAAAAAATACAACATGTATATCTCCATCAGCAAGACTAAATGCATGACTCTAGCCAGAGAGCAAATTGGATGCAGTGTGGCGATCGACGACACACCGATTGAACAAGTAACAAAATTTAAATACTTGGGTGCTAGCATAATGTGCAATAATGACCTCTATGGCGAAGTGCTTGAACAATCACAAAAGGCCGCAGCTATTTCCGGATGTTTAAAGAACCCTATCTGGAAAAACAAGCATATGAACATCCAAAGCAAGGTGGGGATATACAAGACCTGTGTCCGCCCCATAATGACATAGAGCATAGAGTCCAGAGCCGACACTGTCAGAACCAAAAATCTCCTTCGAACCAGCGAAATGAAGGTACTCAGGAGTATCGCTGGCAAACCCCTTCGTGATAGAGTACGAAACACGGAAATCCAAAGGACTTGCGAAATTGAAGATATTGTCAGATGGGGACGACAGAGAAGAAAGTTCTGGAACGAGCACGTATCCAGAATGGCGGAACCAAGAGCCGTAAGAATGGCCAGGGACAGTATCCCCCAAGCAAGCAGACCTCCAGGACGACCTCCCAAAAGATGGAAAGACAGCTGGCAGTCGACGTCGCAAGAGGCAAATGATGAGAGACCATAACAGGCCATCAGGCCTAAAATAAGATGAAGAAGATCATCTGTAGCAACCATATCAAGGATCTAGCATCAGAAGTTTGACATGGGTGTAAAAATCAATACACGTAATGCAATTTGAAACAGAATCTTCAAGACAAAAAGAAATAAATATAAAACATCAAACTTGACAAACTTTATGCAAAAAAAAAAATTTAAATGCAATTAAAATATTATTGAACAAACGCGATGAACAGAACACTTGGGCCTCGGCCACACAGGAAGGAGCCTCGCTTGATGATTAGAGCTACGAGTATGTTACGAGTTAGGCGACATATCCTAGCGAACCAACGTGCCGCATTCTATCGCAGTGGCCACACTGCACGCTTCGCGCCACGTTGCATGACGATTAGTCATCGGATGAATCTCCTAGCGAACAGACGTGTTTGTTAATTTACAAGATGGCGGAAGTTTTAATGACAGCTGTGAATAAAAGGGAGCCGTTGTGGAATCCATCGAGCAAATTATAGAAAAATGTACCTGTAATAAAATCACTTTGGAATGAAGTTGCACAGAAAGTAAATAAAGGTGGTAAGTTATAATGAAATTGGTTAGTTTTGAGAGTGACATCGTGTGTTGACTCAACCACTCCCAACTGTCAAATGTATTTGTGCGTAGCACTTTGGTGTGGCCAGACATGGAGTCATCTAGTATATGAGTCACGTAAAATCTAGCTTAGCACTTAACGAAGCATTTTGGTGTGGCCTCGGCCTTAGTTAATAAAATGTTAATGTAAAAGTATTTCCGTAAGACTCAAAAATTAGACAAATATGTCCAGAATATTTTTAATGCCATTATATTTACATTAGATAAAATTGAATATTTTCAATGGTAACATGCGTTGTTCTACTAGGTCACAGAAACTGATGTGACATTTTGATTACTAAATCGGTCATGGAATATCTATTATAGTACAGTCAGAACAAATAATTCATCAAAGCAAACGAATCAACTAGCGTGCACATAATGACATAATGCTGGAATACGAACCGAGCTTGTTGAACGTCATGGTCCCTCCTCTCTCCATCGTCCTCTTCCCCTCGACTCTAAACCAGTGAAGTATTTTCTATTGGATGTAGCAGAGAGAGTAAATATAAACGTGCTTTATCCTTGAGTATGAATTCACAATCAACTTTTCAATATACTCGTACATATATCATTCTTAGGGTGCTGGAAAATTCCACATCCCGACTGTACCAAAATTAAAAATTATTATCGATCAATCCATCGAAAAACGCTATACAAATCAGATGCATGTAGACTGACCAACTCTCTCTAATATACATAATGATATTGTAAACGATACGATAGGCTATGTGTTATTGGTTTAACACTTCATTGTATAACAATCTGACGAGCTTATTTATTTAACACTTTTATTGCAATACAATCTGGCGAACTTATTGCCAGGTGGCAATCTCTTCCAACCAACCAGACAAAAGTAAATGAAGGAAGTTACGTGGTCGCATAAATCATTCAAATGACTATCTAGACATATACGCGAGAACATGTCCACGAACCCCACAAAGAGCTTATTGCCCCATTTAAATATTTTCCAGCCAACCAAACAAAATTAAATAAAGGAAGTAACATAGTCACGAAAGTTATTCAAATTGTTATTTATTTGTACAATATTCGTTAATAATATAAGTAATAAAATTGATTGTCTATAAGACATCATAAATCCCAGAAAAAATAAGGGATGTTCAGTTCAATTCCTCCACAACACAAGCTGTTATGGTAGACAAAATATTTCCCCATTCAGCACGATATACACTACAAGATCGAAATCTTCTTTATTTTTTATTTGCGCCATTTGTATATCACATAGCCCAGAACGACTTCTTCTCCGATGGCGACACATCTGAGTTTGAAAATAATAGTAGCGATGGCGGACTTGAGATCCAACATCACGGGAGATGGAAAGTGGCCCGAAGTGCAGTAAATAAATGCATAAAGTGGCTTGAGGCCTGGAGGGATGGTGAAGGGAAAACAAAAATCGTGAGTGAACATAATACATTACTGACATGAAATTCAGAAATTTTTCAATCACTTTTTGAAACATGCTAATGACAGGGCGAATTTAACAGGAATTAGTAACTGGTTCCAAAATCTATTCGATCCACTGCCTGACTTTTTTTTACCTTTTTTGACTTAATTGAATTCAGTACCGCATTGTACGTTATGGAAGCCAATTATGCATATTACCTTTAGGCTAAAAATAGACTTAGTACGAGTAGTTTGTCCAACTAGTCCTTATCAACGAAAATTACGTTATCATATTCCAAAAGCGGAAAAAGCAAGGATTGCACGAACAAATTTTGGTTTTAATGGGCAGGACTCTTAACAACACGTTAAAGGAATAAAGGTTATAGTAGATTTTCGGCTTACCTCATTTATGGTATTTGACCTCGCCATGAGGATGTTTTCCTCTAATTGGAAGTATTAGATTGTTCTACAATGTTTTATTCAATAGTATGATAGAGTCTCGCGTGATTGAGTTTGAGTTTTAGTCATCATATGCATGGAAGACGCATGTGCGAATATTGGTTTATTGTTTAAACTATCGCATTTCAACAAGCACACGGATTTAACAGATCAAACTCAAAGTTTTGATGGTAAGAAGATCAACGTTTCAAAACGATCGGCAAGTTTAATGTGCTTCAACCATTCATTAGCAAGATTTTGTTTCATTTAGAGCTATTTTTACGTTTCTTAATAGTGCCATAAATATTTATGATTAGTAGCATATATGATATGTAGTTACAGCAAAACAAATTTAGACGTAACACGTTCTAACAGTAAAACGAGCCCAAAAGTGAATTCGCCAGGAATCTAACCTGAGCCTCCCGCTTAGACCACGCTTGATTGCTTGAATGCTAAAGTGTTCTGTTCATCGCGTTTTTTCAATAATATTTTAATTGCATTTGACAACGATTGTCCATACACACATCCTGATTGATTGAGGAAATTGAATTTTCGGATGCAGCGGACTGAATTTAAAACAAAAATCAAAATTTGAAAAACAAGAATCCATTTTGAACACACCCATCTATTTTTTTAAATGTGGTCGTTAACATCTAGTAAATTTGTCTTAATACTTATCCATTAATAAAATTTATTTTTAATTACACGGCATCGTCTTAACAACCCCTTTTATATATATTTTGAATTATTTTCAATCTCTTGGAATTTTCCACTTTGGCCGAACCCATAAGCAGCTTCTTTCTGTCACTGGGCCCTAGGCATGAACCTGGTGGACTTCAATGGAAGAACAGCCCTGATCGAAGCGGCACCTGCACGCCCAAGGGTCGCCGCGGCGCCCTTGTTTGGGCTCTATCGATTGCCGCACTTGTTCTGTAATAGATATAGTGGTCTATTTATGGAACTCCGTTGACCGCAACTTGACACCCAGGCCACGGTCTTTCTGTGTTTATTTTCCAACCATTTCAGATTTTACCCTGTTCACGGTGAAGTCGCTGGATTAAATGATACAAATTGAATTTCAACGTTACACGTAAACTGTTTGTTCCATTTGGAATCGACCAATTTATTGTTTACAACGGATAATCATAGACGTCATTGTATTTCGTTATCACAAGGAAAGGTTTTTACATGTGAAGCCAAAATGTATTTAAAAAAATGTTATACATTACATAAGACTCATGTGAACATTGTGTAAATCTTGTATTGCATAACATCCTCTGTTTTATTCTTAATATAACCTTGCAAACTTATTACCAAATAACATGAAAGATGTTTAACAATATTTATGGGAAAAATTCTGGCTTTTACCTTTTTTTAACTATTGGTAATCAAACTCGAATCAATTCGTAGAAAAAATGCTTTAATCAATTCGTAGAAAAAATGCTTTAATCAATTCGTAGAAAACCATGCCATCAAGATGGTATTAGCAAAAATTTGAAGATAAATGCTGTGAGATTATGATTTCTTTTTTAATATTAGATACGTTTTCTATAGCAGGTGTAACAATGCTTTTGAAGAGACTTCATTAATTTCAATTACATTTTTTTTAATTGGTCTTAAGTCATGCCAAATAAAATAAAATTATGCTTTATATTAAGTAATTTCAAAATTGTATGACAAAAATGTGTACTCATTAAATGAGTGAGAGGCACTGAGAAAAGAAGAAACCTTTTATACATTTTGAGTGTCTTGAACTCTGACCTTTTATAAAAACTTAAGACTGTTAATCATGATGTGTAAACTGACGGGGAAGGTTTTACGCTAACTGAAGAATAGCCTCTTTTTGCGGTAGCAACTCCTGAGTCGAAATGGTATGTCATAAAATATATATTTATTTTAATTTTAGATGGTTTGAAGGATTGCTTCAATCATTCATTAATTTTATGTATCCGAATCATAAATTATCAATTTTGCCACGTTTTTCCAGCAGGAGGCCACCAAAATCATACAAGTTAGCTTGTATTATAAGTCATGTATAGCTTCGCAATTACATGTAATGATATTATTCAAGAAACCTCATTTTTCCATGTTCATATTGAATCTGGTCATTCCTACTCGAAGTCTTCAGGGCTCTTCAAGAAGGCCAAAATAGTCCGTCTCCTGGTACCGAGAGCTCTATCTTGTCATCAGGTATTTTTTTCTTTTCACTTCACAGAAAGCGCTTCATCCGGAGGAATCGTCAGTTTTGCATTATCTTTATAAAACTATTCTTCGATTTCAATCTTGATAGTGCTGTGCTGGCAGGTGACTATGTAAGAACCAGAACTTTATACAATAATATTTGATTTTATGAATTGCTCTTAAATAAATGAAAAACAACGTTAAATGATGTGACACAAGACACCTTGATCATTAAAGGATTAACAATTATTACGATACCGTTATCCAATTGACAGTAAAATGTAGCAAAATTACTGGTGTAAAAAATTTACAAAATCACAAGAAATTTTAAACTCAATAACTATTTCATTGTGAAGATGTCCTAGAAGTATGTTAACCTTTAGATGCTGTTTTAAGATGTGCGTAAGATACGGTCAGGTTGATTGAAAATACCCTGGTTAATCCATGCAGAAAATGTAGGGTAATATTTCATATTTTTGACAAGTCACACAAGCGTGCAAACCCAAGTCTATTGACCCGTGTGTTTTATGATATCCCCATATCTTAATTTTTCATCTTATTTGATAGTTTATACCAAGGAAACTCTTTGGTTTTTCATTTTCTTTCTCAATTTTTATACATCAGAGAACCTCAAAAGGCAAGAAGGGTCCGTGGTGTATGTTTATTTATGGAAATAATTTTGTAAGGATGCGAAAATACTTTATTTTTGTTAGATAATAGAAATGTTCAGAAAACTTATTTGTTATTCCAAAGTCGTTAAGGTTTCAATAAGTTACTTTACAATTTACTTACTGTATAGGTCTTCAGATACGATGCAGTATTTATTATTTTTTAATGAATTTCATAGTTTATGAATGTAAGAAAACAACCACATAAAATACATTGTTAATTATATTAACAAATGCATATACATGTAGTTATTTTTTTCTTTGATTGTATCAAATCATTTAAATCTTTTGCAACAAAAAGTGACCGATATTTGTTTAGTTTTCAAGGTAACTTTTCCGTAAGACAGATAAAATTTAAAACAAAGTATTTTTCAATCACTCTGAAAAATGTATGTTAAAATATGTATGAAACAATGTTTATTAGAGATTATTCAGAATGAATAGATTCAAATCATAAATATTTTTACAATTATTCATTAACTAAAAAAACAAATAACCAAAGATTGTTAAAACATTAACAGCTATTATCTCAAGCAGCCGTTCAGTAGAATTTCCAAAACAAAGAAATTCTATTAAGTGATCAACAAATTTTAATTGAAATATTCTGGAAGGTAATGATTCAAAGTTAAGTATTTAGTGAACATGAAATATTTAAGACGCACTTTACAACCTTCAGTATTAATTCTTCCAACCTATAAAATTTAGGCAGCTGTAATCGCACAAGTCAAGACTGAATAGGTATTTATTAATGTATTTCAATGAATTTTACCTGGAGTTGGCAAGAGTAAAGAGTTGACAAGAGATAAAAATGGGATGAATTGTGAAAGATAAATAAGTATCATCGAGGAGGTATTTTAAATAATTAAACATTAGAGGTAAATTATGGTAATATTATAATAATTTATTTAGCGAACAACACTTTGAAAAGAGTCTTATCTTTAAGCAATTATATATAAACTGTCTTATTTTTGTTATTATCATTAAGGTAGATTTCAATAAAAGTACTACCTATTGAAGAATCGTGTATATGTATATGTGATATTACGGATTTCGTAGCCACAACAACTCCTGTAGTTTTTGTCAAATTTAAATCAAAATTTTCTGAAAAATTGGTTTTCTAAATTTCTCAGCTAAGTTTGTTAGCCGGTCTGATCTGTTACTTTGTTTCGTAATGGTTGTTCAAAAAATTTTTAAATTTGTTTGTTTTTAAAACTATTTTATTGTTATGTTAAAAAATTTTATACAACATTCTACAGTATCTTGAATGTTTTAAAATATAGTTGAAAGTTGTTATAAAATGTTTTGAAATATTCTAGAATAGTCCGTATTATATAATTGAGAATCTCAAAGACTGTTTCCCAAAGTATTGTGGATGTAATCTGTTAGAGGGCGTTAATAATGAACTAAATCGTTAATTTTAAACGATCTAGTGTGCTTTAAACGTAGCATATTTTACTATTCAGACTCTTTGCAGAAAAATTCAAAAAAGTGAACCTTGATATCAGAACTAAAACGCATAAGCTTAGAGCATCGCCGCAATTGTAAAATGTTTTGCAGGCTCAGCAGAAAAAAAAGTCCTAATTAAAACCGAAAAAAATCTACAAGTTTACGACAGACCCCCTATCTCTCTTATGAAAATAATATTTTTAAGCATATGGAACGAATTAACAGATATCGAAGAACTAAGTTAGATTGAGAAAAACATGAAACTTGCGATTAATAAATGTAAGAACACTTAAAGAATATTTGCGGTTAATAAGTGTAAGAACACTCAAAAAATATTAGCGGTTAATAAATGTAGAAAATTACGAAAAGCACCTCACGAGGTCACAAAAAAGACAAGAACCCCCTAACAAAGAAATTCTTCTTTCTCACAAGATACTTCAATAATCTCAGGACAAAAATTGTTAAACAATGGAAACTACACCAAAAGAGACTTCAAATTTTTCAAATATAAGAACTACGGTACCATACGAGTGTAATTGAAAATATTATTTCATTTCCCAAACAGTTGAAATTTACCTAATTTTTACGACCAGTCCCGGAACGTTTTCTTTAGCGACCAATAGTACAGACGGGCCGAGTTTTTTATTACAAACTACCGAACAGCCAAAATTTCCACCATTCTTTATATTGTATATATTACACTTTCGTTGTATCCAGTATGACGTGATGGGTTAATTGCTATGTGGCAATTTCTTAAAACCAACTAAAAATATATTTGGGAGACCTAAATTGAAAACATGACTGATGCCCTTTTTAAAAAGTAAGCTAACAATAGGAAGCAAACCCGCAACCTTATCAACTCGTTCATGGAGAGCGTTATTCTATTTTGGCGTTTTTAGGATAAAAATGCCATAATTTTATAAAATATATTAAAAAAAATAGTATATTAAAAAAAGCACATAAAATATATCACCTGAAAAACAACATTAACCTTAATATATAGTATATATTAGGTTAAAAAAAATTCAAATGATTAAAATATTGGTTTATCTTATTTTCTCCTTTTTTATGTTGGATACGGTAGTTTTTTAAGCCAATGTTCAAAATTATTATGTCATTATTATTTCTCCAAATAAAAAAAAAAACGATACAGAATACGTTTTAAAATTTAAGCAATTAAAAAAATAAACGAATAGATTTATAAACGAGAAGGTAAAAATCTAAAATGGGGAATATGTGGAAAAGGGTAATATTTGTTCATTGTTTAGTATAAAATGCATTAAAAATGTCTTCTTCTTATGTTAGGAGTGAAAAATTCTTGACATTCAAATTTGTAACACCCTCCCTTATTTATGTTTCTTTGCCTTTTCTTAAATATGTCAATAAAATAAAAGCTTATCTTAGCCATTGTTTCGTTTCTTTGAAATGTGGCCATTTGTCTGTAGGGGTGTAAAAGGTCTAGATTCTAAATATTTTGCACCATCGCCCATTCTTTCTTAAAGACTAATACTTCAGTTCTTAAAAGCTGAAAAGAAAATACAGATCCACCACTCGAAAGCTTTATGTATAAATTGGGAATGAAACCAAAAAGGGGTCGATTTTTGCACACAGCGTGATGATGGTTTAGTATGCTGACTACGTTTGATTTCAAGACGCAGGTTTTTATTTTTTTCGTGTAATGAAACCTTTTACCTTAAATATATTTTTAATATAAAAGTATTTTTTCTGTGCAAAAAATACATCCACTTGATTGGTATATACGAGTATTTAATTTAAAAAATGATCTCATTTGAACTTTTTATGTAATTATTATGTTGAACTTTCATTTTTAACAGTACAGATTGGTTGATTTCTTTCCTACTAGCTATTTTTTACAACTACCAAGGAAGATGTTAAAACTGCTCTTGGTGAATATCATACTGAAACTCTGTTTTTTTTTAAATAGGTATTAACAAAACTCAAGCCCGCAACCCTATAGACAAAAAATAATCATCTTACCAACTCCCCAGCTGGAATGGATGGTTTTAGTAATCATCAGTTTACATGTCAATTTGTCTGTTCAGTTTTGACACAATATCGCAAAGTGTACAAAAAAAATTTTTATTGCCATACGACAATCTCATCCAATCAACCAAACCGATTATGCAGATTCGTAGTAATAGCTAGGTAGAAGGCCACAACGTTATTTTCAAAAGGAAGAAAAAAATACTAAACACATTTAAACAGTTCAAAAACAAATGAAAATATACAAAATAGTTATAAACGTCACCTCAAAAGTGACTGGGAAAAGATAAGGAAGATGGGAAAGGACAAACAGGAGTATTAGAGAAACGTATTTCATCTTTGAAGACAGATGTAAGTCATTATTTAAAACAAGCCTACGTAGGTGCAAGTCTTACGGCAACTGGTACTTAAGAGATATGTGGAGAGCGTTGAACATTTTCGGCGAGATATTATGGGACAGCGCGCCAGTTACACTCATGTTTTAAGATAATTTTATATATCTTAAATTTTTATTCCTAGCACAACGTTTTTCTATATACTCCCATTTAATTAACTCTTTTTCAATATATTTATTCACCAATTTACTTATCTTTTCAACATCGATTCAATATATTGTATATTATAATATAAAATACGTATACTTCATCCGCCTGAAAATGATGTTCACGATATATATATATATATTTTTTTTTTTTATAATGGAACATGATAGAAAAGTGTTTACGTACAGCTTCATTTTTCAGCATATAAAAGAAAACTCTCTCTCCATCATTCTCTATTACACTCTACGTCTACACCAGTTGACCACTTCACGAAGTGAGGGACTCGCACAATTCTTGACGAAAGCAATCTTTTATTTTCTTCTACTTGAGATTTTTTCCAATATCTTTTTAAATGAAATGCTTAAGTTGGAGTCAACTTAATATTCGAAAAAAAAACTTAATGTTTATTTTTAACATATTTTTTTTATTGCAAACGTTTAATTCGTCAGTCATCTTCATTTTAAACTAGAGAATTAAGTATCACATTGAAAAAATAATTATTCCCATTCATTCGTATGGTAATCCATTCGGACATATTGATGAGCGTGGCCCGGAGACAGCATTATATATTCTTCTTCTTCAGCCATTCTGGATCCATCCCTGGATATAGGTCTTCCCTTCGGTCTTCCACAAATCCCTATCTCGGGCACACTGCATCCACTTCACCCCCACGGCTCGTCTTATATCGTCCGACCATCTAGCCTGTGATCTCCCCACACCTCTCCTGCTTGTTCTAGGCTGCCATTCCAGGACCTTTTTCGTCCATTGAGAGTCAGAGCATCTGGCAATATGTCCTGCTCAGCTCCATTTTAAGGCAGCTGCTCTCTCAACTACGTCAGTGACTTTGGTTCTCTCTCTTATCCATTTGTTTGTCTTTCTAACAGCATTATATGCTGCCTCATAAATTGAGCATTTGGATATAGAGCCACTGGAGAACCCACGGAACTTGTGGTTTGTCATCGCACTTGTTTGGAACACTATCACACACATAAAGAGACTACAACACCTGCACACGTCTAGCGAGTCTAAGTATTATTACCAGATGAACTATTTTACCAGACTGGTATCATTTCATGGATACCGTCGGAATTCCAATAATAGTGAATGTGAAACTATAATATTATGAAAAAACGCCATCATACAATCAAATATGGATTAGATAAAGAACATACAGAGAGACAGGCACATTATCAGATCTACTAAAGTAAAACTTGTAAGAACATTGGTTATCCCAATATTTCCGTGTGGTGCCGAAATATGGGCATTGAGAGCAAAAGTGCACAAGAAGATAGACGCCATGGAAATGTGTTGCTCACAACGTATATTGTGAGCACCATATTTTGTGGTTACCCTGAACAATACGTGGAACAAATTTCATTCTAAGACAAAATATATTCTGAAAGAACTACTAATTAAACAGTGTTTGTCTTCAGTAATACAACTGTGAATCATCAGGTACTTACGCAATATTGCCAGATGGGGAGACACAATGGAGAAATTGGGGATCCAAAGAAAAGTAGAAGAAACCGGGGCATGAGGCTCATTAACGGGATGGACTGACCTGGAAAAGGATACTATCAATACTTCCCTCCTAGAGCGTTCTAGAAATGCTACTGACCTTATGCAGTAGAGGCGTGTAAGTCTTTCTATAGTGCCGGCTAGTGATGATGATTATTGCCCTGTAAAAATACCATTACGGATAAGAAGAACTATTTAGAATCGATCCTGAAACCTTCAGACGGATGTCAAGAGTTTTACAAAGTATGCCACAGAGGTCGTTATATAAATTGATATTCAATAAAACATATATTTTTAAAAATATCGAATTCAAAAAGTTATCTCTGTGGTATGTTTTGATGACGATAAGGTATTTTGCACCTTATTCGTAGTTAATTATTCACAAAATTAAGTTTAAAGTTAAACTTCAATCTTTCATGAAACCGTATATTTTTCATACGAAACCCATCAAACTTTCTTTATATAAAATATGAGACTCAAGAATTTCTATGTCAATCTCTTTAAGTTTTCTATTTAGGTATTCTGATAGTATACATACACACATTCATACCATCAAGCTATTCTAAAATGAACCCATACCATATATAACATTTTTTGAGTTAATTAAAATATGAAAAAAACTATTTTTTATACATAAATGCTGAAACTGTTGGCAATTGTTGGTTAAATTATGTAACCTTCATATATATAAAAAAAAATCGGTTAAATTATGTAACTTTAATATATATATAAAAATTTCATTTCATCTTTCGCAACTCATTATTCTCAATGTGTTCAAACAATCTCAAGATTCATGTTTTGAATCTACTTATAACATATACGAGTATATTTAACTGTAATCCTTTATCTGATCATTTCTTACTCTATCGATCACTCTAATACCAGATATTGTACGCAAGACACGTATTTCTACCGTATTTATTATCTAGAAAGAAATAAAGAAAAAAATATTCTAACAAAGGAAATAAACTTATTAAAGCGATAAGTAACTAGTTTATAAATGTGCTGGATTATCGGAATATCAACCATGAATTTACATCCCATTGAAGAAGAACGTAGAATTGGCAGAAATAAAATAAATTACGAAGGAGAAAAGTCAACATGATTAAGAAGCATTTAATTTGGTTATTCGAAAATGAAATTTTAAATATAATATTGTATTTATGATCTCTGTGGATTTAACTCTGCGGCGAGATAATCGATTTCCACCCTGTGTTCGATTCCTGATAAAAAAAGAAGTCCGGTAAAAGAGATTGTCTGATAACAATGTCTTGTACAAGTGTTGTTCTGTCATCACGCGCAGATAGTATTGCCAGCACGTGCGATGGCGGACCGGGAATTCCGAGCTTCAAAATCTTAAGACTCGATTTATCGAAACTGAAAGCAAATTGGTCTCCCAGCCAAACATGTCCGTGTAATTTGGTCGATACCATACGAATGACAAATATTGATAAAAAAAGAAAAATGTCCGTTAGACATAACGATACATTCTATACAGTCAAACGCTGTTTATATAACGGTATAATCCTACCGGTTTCAAGATTTTCAAATCAGCATCAGGGGAGCACAAACAACGCAGAAAGTCTTCTTACAATCCAAAAGTACTTGTACTTATTATTTATAGCACGTTTTATTTATAACATAGTGTTGCCTCTTTAAAAAGATGGAGAAAATAATGAAATCTCTATCGAAATTGGCAAACGTTTTTTTTTTCTAAAGTATAATATTTCAAGATTCAAGCGAAGACGCTCAGTAAATAAATCAAACATAATGAAGTGAATATTCACAACTCAATTTTTACGACACCTATACGCAACTTGTGACCTATTCGATATCCAGGGACTATATGATACATTGTGCTTTTTTCTAAAAAAATATAAAAGTCTATGTTGCAAGAAAAATTCTTAGAAGTAAACGAAAGGTTGTAAGGATCCCGAGTTAAATCATTGTTACTTCCAAAATATATGAGGTTTTTTTATGAAAACCCGCTGCTGATCAATATTTTTTTATATAAGGATATAGCCGTGTTTCTAAATATGACCCAGAAAGGGTTGGTGGAGGGTTATCTGGGGATCTGTAACAGCATGTCAAGGACATCAACCCCCAAGAAAAATTAAGTGAAAAGAGAGACAGATGATGTTTATTATTCTGGGACTAAACAAATTCAAAGAAATTACTTACACGTGAGGCTGCTTTCGTAATTTATTAAGAAAATGTTATTTGATTTTTCTTAATCTGTTATAAGATTAAACAAAAATGTATTACATTATCTTTCGTAGGCGGTATCTTTGTAGATGTTTTTTTATTTAAATTACGAGTACATGATATGTGTATATTCATTTATTAGATATTTTTTCTTTACACGTGCATTGTACTTATATTATTATTTTTTTAACTAAGAGGTTTAAAAATCGAATATTTTGTCGAAACAACCCTCATTTAAGAATGGGCAACATTGTGTTTTCAAAATATTTATTAATTCTATTTTATTTTAATGTCACTTAATTCTTATTTTATTTTACTTAAACTATCAAATGACTTTTTAAAATATATTCTTATTTGTTTAAGGTTTAAGTCAAAGATATATTTTATGCAAATGCATAGAAGTTCCCAAATAAAGACCACAGACAATACATTTCCGGATTCACTTTAAATCTTTTCGATTTTTGCTTGTGAAATATAAATTTTTTTATAAATGTATACAATCATGACGTTTTTCATCAGGGTAGTAGAAGGGAATAAATGAGGTGTCATACTTTTACATCGTGACACATTTTGGCCTCCTACACAGCCATACATCTTCTCATACAGCTCATACAATTTTGGTAATTATTTACATATCCACCTTTCAAAATATCATTTCCCACATAAACAATAAAATGTTTTAAATTTCGATAGTAGATCAATATTTCATCATAAATTTATTCAATATTGTATTTTATATTTATTCAAAGTATATTAAAATATTGCGTTTCATCGTAAATTAAATTTGATGATACATTTTATATATAATCAAAGGGTTGTCATATATTGAACATTTTTGGTTTTTCTGGAGTGATGATGTGTGAAGAGTTTGTTTCCGCATGATGTTTACAGTTGTAATTGAGTGTCACTGTTTGTCAGGTTGATGAGAGCGTGCAACGGGGTTTTGTTTTTGTGTAATCAAAAATCGGAAAGAAGTATCGATTTATTTCTTCATGCTAAATATCCTCAATGAGATACAGGCAAAAGCCTAGTTTACTGGGGATACGACAAATGAAAGGCGACAAACCCAGATCCATTATAATAATGTATGTTCAAATTAAATTACCTGTTGTTTTTTCGCAAATTGTGTATATTTCTTGTCATATGTAATAATAATAAATAAAAATAAAAATAAAATACGAGTATTATTTGAAGTTAAAGCATTAACACTTTGGAGGCTAAAAGACATTTCAATTTATTTAGTTAAACACTATTGATTCGACTTTTCGCAAAGGACCGAAGTTGATTCAAAGTTTATTCTTCTACAGTTTTATTTTATATGCATTTAAATTTTTTTTACACTGAAATAATCTTTGCTTTAGGTACGTAAAATTCTAATGCCACGTTGTATGGCCAAAATCAAATTATTTTAAATATTCTTGAAACCTCCGACTATTTAAATTTGTTTATATTGCTCAAAAATATAATAAATTTCAGAAACGTTCAGAAATATCTGTGAGAAATGTTATTTTTCCACAGCCTAAAACCAATCGAAGACGTTTCACAATGACACAAAAATTCTTGTGCTCAGACACAAAAGGTGAGAGTGCTCAGACACAAAAGATAACTTAAATCCATCATTATCAATTATATTATACGAGTGACATTTCAAAAATCACTTATATAAAATAGCAAGGAAAAAGCGGATTTCGCGAAATTCTATTTATAATACCTCTGGGTATACCCATAAGTAACAAAGTTTTTGAAAAAAATAAAAGGGAACAAATCTTTCCAATATAACTTTGATTATAATATTTTTTCTTACGAGTATATTATGTTCATTTGACAATTTAAACATTGATATATATGATACATACGAGTATATTAAAAAAAAATATCACATAGATAGTTTGTCCTTGTATCAATTCAGAAAAGTTTAGCTCATTGACTTTCCAAGAAACAAGACCGTTTTCTTCTTTTGTTTTTCATCATGGTTATAAAATATCAGTGCTGACTTCGTTTGTATTAAAGTATTCTTTTAATATTCATTATTTTTATTTAGATACTTTTTAAAGAATGTAATAAAATGTCAACGTTTATAAAAGCACAAGCATATGATAAATTACAGTGATTCTACTATGGCGTTCTTTTTGTGGAATATTTATTTGATCGACCAAATACCTTTTCCAACTGTCTCAGTAAATATAAACTTTTAAATTAGTTGTTCCTATAATTGTACATACATTTTACTAACGGGGCAATATTCTTTTTCCGAGGTTTTCACATATTAAAGCGATAAAAGTTAATGATAAAATTAATTACACTTTTATATTTGCGAAACACGTTTCCACGCTATAAACGCTCTCTTCACGAGTTCTGATTTTTATATTTTGTCAAGGCGCTGCTTAACTCCACCTGGTATCACGTTATATTATTTAATGTCTTGTTTGTGTTTGTTTGTTTGTTACTTGGCGCTGTAGTACATGACGGATCCGTGCGTTAGAAATATGCTCCATAGGAGTGATGCTGTATTGAAGTCTTCTAGGTCTCAGAAGGACCAACCATTTGGTCAAAATGGATCGAGGAGATCAGACTGCACTTCTTCAAATGGATTTTAAAGTGACTGACCCTACAGTAGCCTTTTTGGATTTAGGCAGGTTGAGGTATTTAAGAGGATCGGTAAATTCGCACTATTTAAGATAACCTACAATACATTGAAATTTACTTTATCTTGAAATGATGTTTGGTCAGTAGATTGTGCCAAAGAAATGATAAAATAGATATCAATGTGCCATTTACTGAAAGAACCTCCGTAGTATGGTAAGTAAAACGCGTGTCTTCTAGCCTGGGGTTTATGAATTCGGTTCCCATTGGAACTAAAAAAAATTATAAAGGTTTCCAGTGTGGTTTTCACTACAGGCCTCTTCAACATCTTTCTGGTAAGTTTAAAGAGATTACCACATGGCAATAAGGAGGTTTATTTGCCGATCCGGAGGTTGCGGGTTCGATCCCGCTGGAACCTAGATTTTTTTAAATGGGATTCCAGTCTAGTTTTCAATTAGGGCTCATTAAAACATCTTACTGGTTGGTTGGAAGAGATTGTCACATGGCAATAAGCTCGTCAGGTATAAAAGCCTACTAAGTTATCCATGATATACCTACACAGTTATACTCGTACAATATAAATATTTTAACAAATAGTGATGCGCTATACATCGGTGTCTTTCTTGAAAACATTAAATCGAACATCTTCAGTTTAGAAATAAAGAGTGTCCTATCTTGAGTAAAATATCTGATCACATCAGTCTTGCTATCGTTCAACTCTTTTTGAATGATTGATGCTCTCATTTTTTGGAAAATCAAATTTGGGAGGAAATTGAATGGTATAAACTTGTTTGCTTAAAGGCACCATAAAAATAAATTGCTTTTATCATACAGCCATTCGCGCGTCCTCTCACAGAAATGTATTATACTTGTACATATGTAGGAGAAATTTTCCATGGAATATCTCTGCTCCTTCTGCCCTTTAAATATTTTACTTATTGGATTTTTTGAAATGTTAATGGCTTGTCATATTGGCTGGAATTGTATTAAACGTTTATTCGGTTATAGAAATTCACAACACATATTCACACGCAATAAAAATATTTTTATTATTTCTTTACTGGCTTCCTGTTTCGTTTATGGAATGAATGGCTCAAATTCTATTTTTTAAGGTATTTCGTCAAACTTTATACTGTACATATATATGCAGGTTTACATTTTGCGTGCTGGCTAACCACCATTAAATAGATAAGTCTGAAATCTTTATTAAAACTTTAAGGCCACATTCAAAGACCGCTGCCTCTGCTTGGCAGCCATTTATTATATTTTTTGAGAAAATTGTTTTAAAAAGTCTTAAGTAAAAAAACAAAACTAGTGACCATTTTTAATTTTTGGTTGCTGATGGAAATCGAACACATTACTCATGGGTTCGCGGAGTCTACGGAAGTTTTCAATAATAAATTTCGTATCACGATTTTTGATAACTCAGGGTTACGGATTCAATTTTGTTTAGTTCTCATATTATTTTTTCCCCTTTCTAGTGTTCCCTTTTCTCACTGACTGGAGTATTTTGATACAAAGCCATAGGCTTTCCAGGTTGAATAGTATACAACGAAAACATAATATGATGTAATACAACAGAAATTAATACAATATCTTTAAAAAGCTCTCCTGTCAAGTTGCTTCAACTGAGATGATATATTTTGCGCTCGCACAACGGTATAATAATCTATAGCTAACCAAGTTCAAACAGGGCTATGCCAAATGAGTAAAGATGATTGATTATATTATGTGGCTTTCACAGCAGCTTATCGCTAACTTTAATATAATTTGTAATAAAGGAAATGGACATGGCGTGCGAGTGAAAGGAATCAATTCATTACATTTAGTTGAGAACTCTAGACACGATGGAATATTTATTTTAATTTATTATTTATATAGTACAATCACATGGGACGCTAGAAAAGCTGTCTAACTCGAATCAATGTTGCCATATAATTTCTGTCACCCGTCATTTTAGTTTTCAAACAGAAACAAAAACAATAATTTGAATGAAACAATGACTTTTCTTGTCACCATCTATATATAATTTTAAGTTTATCATTGTAAAATGTCTGAATAACTTTAATTTTATATGTGTGTGAAAATTAAATTAGTTCACTTTATAGAGCTGCGACGCAGGAGTAATCAAACTGGTTTTTGATAACAATGTTTGATTTAAATAGTCTGGGTTTTATATAAAAATGTATAACTGGATGGTTCAAAAATATAGTGCTTATATATTTTTATTTAGTTGTCAAAACTCGCGAGTAGACTTTTTGTATTGGTATGTATGCATTGTCTCAGAACAGATAGTAAATAAATTTAACATTATAGCATTAAAACCTCTTTTGCCCAAAGGCAATATGCTTATTTGGCTCCCATTACATACAATGGCGTGCCGACTTCAATAAAGGTAAAGGTAGGAAAACCATATAGACAGTCGATCGGAGCGTGGTTGTTATTGCGACAGGATTTTGAGTACTTGGGCTTTCAGGATGAATGACGAGTGGAAGGGATTTATGTGAGATTTGTGATTGTGTGCGGTATAGTGTGGGATGAATATTTTTGGTCTTTCTGGAGTGATGATGTGTGAGGAGTTGAATTTCGCAAGATGTTTCCAGTTGTAGTTGAGTGTCACTGTTTATCAGATTGATGAGAGCGTGCAACGGGGTTATGTTTCTGTGTAATCAAAAATCGGAAAGAAGTATCGATTTATTTTTTTCATGCTAAATATCTTCAGTGAGATACAGGCAAAAGCCTAGTTTACTGGGGATACGACAAATGAAAGGCAACAAACCCAGATCCATTAAAATTGTATGTCCAAATCAAATTATCTGTTGTTTTTCTCAAATTGTGTATATTTCTTGTCATGTGTAATAATAAAAATAAAATAAAATTATACATATACACACAGAGAAAAGTGTTGCTATTATTATTACGATATAATGAATTTTAAAATGTATTTATCGCTTGCAAACATCATTATCATCAGTCTGAAAATACTCACTTCTGGGTATAGATTTTCTACAAATATAATACATTCACTAATATTTTAGAAACGTCAATTCCACACAACTCTTGTAGTTCGATGTGCATAGCCGCACAATGACGTGTTGGGCTTCCATGTGAAAAGTCGCCCGTTCGAACCCTGCGCTGTGCTACTCTCCATGAATGAATCGGGCATTTTTTCCGCTCAGTGTTCGAGAGTATAAGGGTACTTATTACTACGGTCATATCTATTATTTAAAAAAGAGAAAATAAAACATCGGATCTAGTACAGCGATGTGGCCGATTAGTTTGCTGGTGGGCAGTACAACAATAACTTATCATAATTTCAACTCGTTGAAATTCTGAGAAGATCTTTGATTACGAGGCCCAGTAACAATCGAACTCTTGCAGTCATTCTTGTATAATTTCTCCAGTTTTTTTAAATCGTTCCGCTCGTCAGACGTTGGATCGCTCGTCTTTTCGTTCAACGATACTTCGCTTTTTTAAGAACTTATATTTTATTTAAGTCTTACATATACTTAATCATATATCTATGAGATCTCAAAGAAATAAAATTTGCTCGATAGTTATTTTGGGCCACACACAATTTATTGACAGATTAGAATGTCGAAGTCATGGAAAAGACGAACAATAATTAAAAGATTTATTGAATGTTTCGGGGAACTCGAATGAAATGATCACAAGATTTATCTAAAAAAATTAAATATAAATTCACTCTGCATATTCATCGCAGAACAAATTAAGACTTAAACTATACTCATACAAAATAATTTGAATGCTTGGAATTGCCTTTAATTTGACACCTCCATTTTAAAGATATTCGAATAAAAAATAGGCCTTTTTAAACTAAAATTTCTAATAAAACCCCAAGAGATTTTAATCGTTAAGGCTAACAAACATTATTAAACAAGCAATACGGAAGAAAACCACTTAACCGATGTAGTTAAAGGCTTTTTGACAAGTGCAGCACTATTCTAAGAGGCTTAAAATTTCGAAAACTGTGAGGTATTTCCGGAGAAAATCTTTCGGAAAACTGAAGCTCCTTGTGAGTTGTTAAACCATTTGAAATAAGAAAGGATTCAAATTTCACTAAGGCGTTACAGTTCGATTCTTTGAAAAAAAGTATTTGTTTATGCTGCTTTATTATTTTAACACATACCATATACAGTCTGTCAAAAAAGAGTAGAAAATTAATGAGGGCGCTGCAATCGCCTGATTGGCAACACCGTAGTTGTATTTATCTGATTTCAATTTTATTAATTTCTAGTCTTTCTTGACAGACTGTACAATCTTTATTTTGATTAATCATTAAAATCTATATTACAACTAAGTGGCCGAAGACACTCAAAAGCTCTCTCCAGTGTAGCATCTCTCAAAACATTCTTTATCCTTGTTATATTGTTAACTGTTGCGCTATAAGTAAAGCATTTTGCACTATCAGATACTCTTTTTTTACTTAGCTGCTATAACAGTATGCTTGTTTAGATCTGGTCAAGTTCTAACTTGATATTGAAAAAAAGTAGTAGCGGGCAATGCATGAATGGTAGGATATACGATATATTTACCGACTAGAACATTTTGCCCTACCAGTTTCACTTGTTTTACTTAGTTGCTATAACAGTATGCTTGTTTAGATCTGGACAAGTTCTTAATTGATATTGAAAAAAGAGTAGCAGCAGGCAATGAATGAATGGTGGTCTATACAATGTGTTTACCGACTGGAACATTTCAAGAGCAGCAAAGCTGGCTACTCGGAATGGAATGGCGGTCCTAACGTGAGTATTAGGCAAACTAAACTTGGACACGATAAATAAAAAAATACAGATAAATGTGGAAGAAATTAGAGGGTTGCGTAGGATGCATGAAAAACAATGTATGACAAATAAGGAATTATAAAATGAGTTAATTAGGAAATAATGCGGATTTAAAGAGATGAAGGGATTAAAATAAAGAAATGAAGTATGATATCGTAAGACAACAAATAATGAATGATGAAAAATGTGTAAATGTTATATTTTCGTTGTGGTATACTCGTAGAAGGTACAAGAAGTTTGGTAAAACCTAGAAAACAATTACGTCTACGAATATAACTAAATTAATCAAATTCTGAAAGAGAAAAAATTTAATAATATTTATAATAGGCGAATATATAGTACATCTTGAGGAGTATGGGTGTGGCAAACGCAAAGATATATGCCAGGATATACTCGTAGAATAAAGATAAATATGTTATCTCTGTCTACGCTAAAAGGGGCATGGCTGATGGTGATAATAATGATGTAACAGTGATAATATGTCAAAGTAGATAAAATGCGGAAGGTCTTCTTTATGTTCCTCTGATGATGAGGTGAAAATCTTGAAACCGGTAGGGTTACACCGTTATATAAAGTGGAATAAACAGTGTTTGATTAAACAAATTACAATTTTAAAGTAGCTTAAAAACCACTGCACTTTTTTTTGAATTCCTTAAATGTTCCTATATGCTCAGCTTTACAAAACTCAAGAAATCCTTTTTCATATGAAAAGACTGTCTTTGGATTTTAAATGGAATCATAAGTTTGTTCCACGAATAAAAAAGTGAATAAAAAAACGCGTTCCTTGGATCTCACATAAAAAAACATTTCGCTGGCGCCAATTTTTTTTCTACGTTACACTCTCAATTTGGTCATTTTGTATAAAATATTGCCTTAAATATACTCTGACAATATCAATCTAACGAGGAGAGGGAGAAAAGATATGGGAGCAGATGAAGAAAAGTGGGGGCATGACAAATAGGATTCATAATTTTCAGATATTAAGGATACATAATTCCTGATATTAAGGAATCCTAGCTGGAGCACGTAATAACGCAGAAAATGCTTAGGAAATCGAGATTTTTTTGGGTCGAATACGAATACGGTGGCAGATGAAAAATTATTCTCTTACAATTTCATTTTGACATGTAATTACATGAATTATCGTTTTTTCTTGTATCCTACTGGGAACCAGTATAGTGAAATATAATTATGTTTATAGAATTATGGTATTATAAGAGGTTTAGATGTTATTGTGATTTCGTGACCACTCTCCATTTTATTTCATATTTGATACAAGTTATACCCAATTACATCAAATAAAGTTTATTTTATAAAAAAATTCAATAAAAATCTAAAAATAATGACAATTGAAACAATAATTGATCATGCAACCTTTCTGAAGTAGTTCAGTTATGCCTTCAAGGTTTCTTAAGAAGCTCAACCTTCAATTTATCAACCGACCTATGGAAGATATCAATATCGAAAAATTTATTCAACAAGGTCATTCCGTATGTGAGTAATATACTCTCAATAGTTCAGTTCATGCAGACGGCACCGGCAATCTCAATTCATGATGGTGTTAATAATGTCAAATACATTTAACAAAGTTTTTTTCAATCAACAAGAACTTCGCTATTTTTCTTGTTAGTCATATGAACAAAGCGGTTAAGTAGTAACATTCAAGTATGCCTATTAAAAATCTGGATAAAACTACGGGTAAATTGACTAAAATAAAGATGTCGCACCAATCATTTATGAACTAGTTTAACAATCACCGAGTTCTGGATTCCTCTCGGATTCCATATAATTGAATAGCTTTCTAATCTTCTGCGAACCAGTGAATTATAAATATATCTCATGACTGCACCACCACTCAACCTACCCTCAATTTTGGGGACTTAATGATAAAAAATTAACATAAATTACTTTGAAAAATCGTTTTAATCAGAATCATAAACCTTAAATTCAATATTGTGTTATATTGCGCTCTCGGTGTTCAAGCATGGCCAATGTTCAAGAATCAGAAACCTTAAACGCAATATTGTATTATATTACGCTCTCGGTGTTCAAGCATGGCCAATGTTCAAGAATCACAAACCTTAAACGCAATATTGTATTATATTACGCTCTCGATGTTCAAGCATGGCCAATGTTCAAGAATCACAAACCTTAAACGCAATATTGTATTATATTACGCTCTCGATGTTCAAGCATGGCCAATGTTCAAGAATCACAAACCTTAAACGCAATATTGTATTATATTACGCTTTTGATGTTCGAGCATGGTCATTGTTCAAGAATCACAAACCTTAAACGCTATATTGTATTACGAGTATATTACGCTTTCGATGTATGAGCATGGCTAATGTTTAAGATTCACAAAACTCAAACGCAATATTGTATTATACTACGCTTTCGATGTTTAAGCTTGGCTATGTGGAAATATCTTCCAAGCAACCAGAAAAATGTTTGAGTAGTCTAAAATTAAAACTAGACAGAAACACTTTTTTAAAATAGACGAGTACCAATGGGACTGACAACTTCCGTAGCCTAGTTGATAAAATACATGTTTTCTAGTCTGTAGGTTGCGGATGTAATCTCCGTTGGTGCCAACATTTTTTTTAATAAGGGTCTAGTTTGGTTTTTACTTAATATTGGTTTAAAATATTTGTTTTTGGTTGGAAGAGATTACCACATTGCAAATAACCCGTCAGGTAGACTACAAAGGTCTGATTTTACTCTATACAACATAGAGTTCGTCAAATACTAGGCATATAAAAACTTAAATATTCATGGTACAATGCGAATAAAAGTTTGAAAAATACCTGTTTTTTTTGTAGTCAGTATTAATTCTTTGTTTTTTTAATTTAAAATGTTTTTAAACATCACTAAATAAATTTGGGTGTCATGTTATCTAAAAGTGAGATTCAAAACGGAACGTGCAATGGATAAAGTTTCTCCTTTTCCCGACCTTCCTGGGATGGGATGGGATGGCAAATATTCGGAGTTTAGTTCTACGAAATCATGTTCGAGCAATCCAAAAAAGATTTTCACAAACTCTAAACTTACTGTTCATTTTTTTTGCATAGTATGATTGAAAATCATTTAGTGAAAAGGAATTATATAATATGAATAATATTTCAAAAAATAAAATATTGTCATTTTTTTAGGTCTAGTAATGAGACAGGATTAAAGTCTTATGGGGTTGGATTGGAAACCGTAAGAAACCGTTGGAAAAATATTTCACAATAATAATATTTTTATAACACCGAAAATCAAATCCACCCATATTGAAAAAAAAATATATTACAAAAAATAAAATAACTTGAGTGATAGATAGGAAAGGGTGGATGCGTTCATTAAGTTGGGTACTTCCTCGTATTTGTATGCCTAAAAATATATTTGGTTAAAAAACCACAGAAAACTTACCATTGAAAGATGAACTATAAAAAAAAACCTTTGTAGATCTTTCGATGTGTGATATACCATATTTAGATTTAGGTCGAATATCTACTTAATATTCATATGTATGTTAATCATAAATGTTGGTAAAGCCTCCCAAAAACGGTTGTCCTCAAGTGCTTTCTAAAGCAGCATTCACAGTTCATATATCGAATATTCAGAAACATTTCACGCCATGAGACCAGCAACGGCAAAAGCTCGACCATAATACTCCACACTATTGGATCATTTTAAAGCAAACAATTTAATGAATGAAAATAAGTTCAACAATAAAGTTGTTCCCCTCTCAGACACAAGTTCAAAGATATATTGAAGACATCCCATTAACGAATTCAAATTATCTAAATAACTTCATACCTCCGATTATTAAAATTTTACGATCTGGAACTATTTAAGGAGTAATCGACTAATTAATACGAATATGTACTTCGAATATAAAGCTTGGGAAGAAATTTTAAACTTTACTTAGCTCTTCAAGTCGTCACTAAAATCAATAAGAATTTGTAATGTAATCTAAGCAATTTAATTTATTCATTACTTATCAAATCAACCAGTAAAAACATTTTTAGGGACTTGGGTTTCGCATAGAAGGATGAGGTTGTTTGAATAAAAGTCGTCGAGATCGAGATAAGTAAAAAGATAAAGTTTATTGAAAGCGTCTGTATTTATAATGTATAGAACGGCGCAGAACATGTCACTGTCTCGCTTCGCCGGACACATGGTTATTGTTGCGCGTTCCATATACGTTTCATACTACGGTCTGTAGGAGAGGCAAGAGATATGTCGGTGTCTCGCTCTCGCTGTTCGCTACTAGTGAGTTCAATGACCGCGCGGCGACCTTCGCCCAGTGCTGTCTCGCATTCCTTACAGTGCGAGTTCAATGACCGAGCGGCCAAAGATCGCCTCAGTGGGTTCAGTGACCGCACGCACGGTCGCTACACATTCAACATATTTATTTATTTATTATTACACATGACAAGAAATATACACAATTTGCGAAAAAACAACAGGTAATTTGATTTGGACATACAATTTTAATGGATCTGGGTTTGTTGCCTTTCATTTGTCGTATCCCCAGTATACTAGACTTTTGCCTGTATCTCACTGAGGATATTTAGCATGAAAAAATAAATCGATACTTCTTTCCGATTTTTGATTACACAAAAACAAAACCCCGTTGAACGCTCTCATCAATCTGATAAACAGTGACACTCAACTACAACTGGAAACATCTTGCGAAATTCTAATATATCGTGGTACACAGCTATTTTAAGTTACAAAAGATCGTCACTAATTAACGAGCGTGACTTCAGTTCAAAACCTGCACTGTAGGCCCTCTTCGATTAGCACGAGCATTTTTGTCGCTTAGTGTTTCGGTTGTATTAGGATAGTTTTTCATTCGGTTATATTTATTATTAAATAAAAAACGAAGAAAACAAGCTTGAAGTACAAAATTTACGATCATTTCTGACAAAATCAATCAACTGTGCAAATCACAATTAAGGATAAGTTTTTTTATATACGTCTATTTTAGATGCAATAGAACATGAAAAAAAATCAATAATACTAGGACTAAGTCAACGATCATTTAAAATAAAAATGATCACATAAATATACTTAGAACTCAATTTTCTTCGTTATTAACCTCTCCAAATGAGAAATTAAGTTTGTGAAGCTACCTTTAGCAATATTGTGTTTTCGACATCCATTGTCTATAACAAAGTTATCGGCGAGTATCTGGATCAATAGTGCAAACATCTCAGAACGCTTCGTAATAAAATGCCAGTAAACTAACCGAGGACTCAGACTTTTTTATATGATCTAGATATACGAGTATTCTTACTCTTTCAACTTTGACGAATGAGTTATTGAGTTGTGAATGGTATGATGATATGATATATACATTTTATTGTCTTGTTCATAGAACATTTTGGTTTATATAGTAATGCATTAGTGTATATTTAATTAATTTATTCATCACTTTCAAGGCCCAATCTTCTGGATGCACCAGTAATTCTTTATATTTTTATTAATTGAAGCAAATGATGAAGGAACCGGTTGATTACTTATGTTATCGATGAACAATATTTTTTTGTTTTCTAATACTTTGGTCCTAGAAATATCATAAGGATGCCTTCTAAAAATACAACATATTTTTTTATTCAACCCCTTTTGTATCAAAATATCTATAAAACACTTAAATAGCGTTTATCATGATAAATGTCACTTAACTCCTTCCCTTGTTGTATTACACATATACAATGCGTTAGAAAAAAATTCAATTCAATTTAAAAAAGAAACGGTCTGACTAAAAATCGATCCTGAAACGTTCGAGTGCTAAACCAACACGCTTATATTTAGAATATCGTTGTTGACAACGAGACAAAAAATGATTTTAACATTTATGCCTATTTTTGTCCATTGTAATTTTTTTAATAACGGTCTTATATTTACCACCTCATTCCTCGAAATTTCTCAAACGGTTTAGGAATTTCTGCGATCTCGGCAATAAAGGTATTAGCTTCTAAGATTGTGCCAATGAAAATATTTTTAACTGAACCTATAAATAAAACTTCTCCGAATTTCGCAACGTTGGCAAGGGTCTAATAAACTAAAATGGTAGCCAAAAATTAAACAAACAGATTTAATTTCAGTATTTCTTATTCATTACTTTGGATTTCTTAAGTTTACAGCTATCGCACTAAATGAAATAAAAATATTGTATAAACACGTTTGTTTATACTTGAAAAGCAATTAAAAACTGCACTGCGGCAGATCTCATTAATTGAGCCTCATCTCGGTTATTTCTTCAAGCTGAACTCACCCTTCTCGAGAAAAAAATAATAATCGTGTCTCCCGCCTTAAATTGATCCAAATAAATAAATTTGACTCCAGTCGACAGTTTTATCGCTACAGTAAGTAAACTGAAAGAAGTTATCTTCGTAAGAGTTGGAACGATTCCAATCATACCAAAGGGATTCTGGGTGTTTTTGTCTACAGAGGAAAAATCTATACCGAATTCTTCTCTGCGAGATTTTCCAGTCATGTATGCTGGGAAGTTAACTGCAACATAAGTTCGAACATTATTTCAGTTTTCTTTTCATTTTCGACTATCCTGACCTCATTATTTTTTCGCTTTACATCTTCCGAATGTTCTAGTTGAGATTTTCTTTGTGTTATCTGATTTTCTCTGGTAACCCACTATTTATTTTCCTTTCTAACTATTTTGAAAATTTTCAAGTTCTTGTTTTCACTTTTTTTTTTCAAGGTGTTGCCGGTAATAATAATTTTAAAGGGCAATTTGTATAGTGCCGTTTATAAATGAGAACTGGGAATTCAAACCCCCTATTATTGATAGATTAAAAATATTACAAAATAAAATGTATACGAGTACCATATAAGGTGAGTGTAGGGATACCAAGGGCCGAAAAATAAAACTTCACAATCTTGGTGATACTCGTATATACAATATCTTTAGATACTGATGGGTGTCAGGTAACATGTTAATGAATGTGTGTACTACTCTGAGTTTATCTGTGTCTCAGATATAAACTGCCTTATTGAGGCAAACCGATCAAAAACTTCCTGTTATCTTTTCAGACTATAATTATCTGCTCGCGATATTTGCGAAGTGTACGGTGAAGATGCTATGAATGAAAGGACAGCTCGTCGATGGTTTTTGCGTTTCAAAGACGGTAATTTCGACCTGAAAGACATGGAACGTTCCAGTCGACCAGTAGACTTCGACGAGGACCGCTTAAACCATACTATTTATGAAGATCCCCTTCAAACATTTTTCATCATCATTTTTTTTTCATCGCCATTTTCAAACAATTTTTCATCACCAGTAATGATGCTGTAAAGGAACCTTTGCTTGTGAGCATGCGAAGCTCGATGACGCGCGAGCAAACCAGCATAAATTGCCGAACGTTGATTTTTGTTGTTTTCACTCAAAACATGTGGAACCTAAGCGCCGAACTTCTGGACTTTCCCATTGATTTAAGATGGCGGTATACAGTCATGTGACTACAATTCATCTGCTCGGCCAATTCTATGGTGGTTTGAAAGGAATCTTCATGAATAATATGGTTTAAGCAGTCCTCATCGAAGTCCACTGGTCGTCCGGAACGCTCCAAGTCTTTCAGGTCAAAATTACCGTGTTTGAAACGCAAAAACCATCGATGAGCTGTCCTTTCATTCAAAGCATCTTCACCGTACACGTCGCAAATATAGCGAGCAGCTTTGGCAGCTTTATTCCCTCGATTGAACGCGAACAGAAGGAGGTGTCGAAAATGCTCACTTTCGTCTACTTGACATTCCATTTTGAAGGCTTGTAATCAAATAAAATAATATGTGTAACGTAAAAGCAAACGCAATATCTTGTAGAGCAGAAAATTTTCTTTCGAATGACATATAATCTTTACCATTTTGTTTTACTTTTGGTGCTCATTTTTAAATTTAAAAAACCGGACACAACTTATGTTAACACCCAATATATTTGGTTGTTTAATAGGCCACTATATTTTTTATATATTTACTTCATTTATGTATCATAAAACGCACGATACATGTTAATATCTTATATCAAATATTAGTTCACTCGACTTGAAGTGATATTTTCTTAACTATTTATTAACAAATATTTTCTTATTTCCCTACTATCCCTCTAATGAACACAGAGCGCGGCTTGAGGATACCGACCTATAAACAGGAGGCCGCCTGCACCGCTGAAGCAAGGTAATTCTTATTGATGTTCCGGCTTAATGAAGATTGATAGGGCACAACTTGATGCTGCGTTGCTTGTTGTTAATTAAGGTGCCTAATGAGAAACCCTTGCTAACGTATTTGCGAAATAAAGGATTTTTCTATCGAGAAAACTTTAATTATACACTCACACTTCAAATTGGAGTGTAAACACTTCTTAATTAGTACGAATGACTTATTTTGGTATTCCATGACTGGTGTGAGTGACCGGGAAAAATGTTTATTTTGGAAAGTTTTAAGTTTTTTGGATAATTTATTGTAAGATTTACACAGGTTATACAATTGAAGAAATAAACTGACAAATTACCTTACGATTTTTACAAATGGCTCTGACTACTTCAACTGAAATATAACAAACTGTATACAAAAATTGACACATGAACTATAAAGAAATTAACAAAATTCAAATGGCTTATACCCATATAAATATTCAAATGCATTAATAATTAAACTGAATCGAATATATAGCTTTTTTGTGTTGCCAACGTATAAAAAAGAAAGAAAATAAATAAAATTGGGGTTTTATTTTTCTTAACCTACCATTTCTCATTTCTCTACTCATTTCATTAAAAGTTCTTCAACACGCCCGGCAGCGTTCTGTCAACATGCATATTTTTCATTCTTAGAACCCTTGAAATTTAGACGAGAAGCTATCTTATTAAATAAACACTCTCATTGCTATTTTATCAATGCTGAAATATTCAATACACAACAGCATAATGTTATATCAAATGTTTCCTGAAGAGAATCTTTATGGAGTAACTATGTCTTTACTTTCTTCCGATGAACACAAAGCTTTTGTAGAGCTTTAGCTTCCTATACTACATTATCATATTTTTTTATTTATTTTACGTAGTCCTCACAAACACACCCGTGTATAAGTAAATAGAGGACCGCGTCTGCTTTTTTTCATCAAGTCTACCATTTATCTAGCAATGATGACCGCCATGGATTTGTTAGACATCTGTCTTCCAATTCAATCCAACTTCAATTCTCTATTTTCAAAAAGGATTTCAGTTTGTTTTTATAACATATTTTTCATTAGTTGTAAGAGATTGTCATGTGGAAATATGCCCGCCAGGTTGTACTGTATACAACAAAATCGTAACACAATAGAAAAATCAAATCCATCTTCTTTCCCCATCTGCCATCCGTGGGTGATTCCCTTCGTCATAGCATGCCAGTTGATAGATTATTAGCAACGAAAATTTTATTAATGATAGATCGTTACAGTGATTTTATTGATATACATAAATTTTGACACGAGCTGAAGAATTAGTTTAAAGCTTTGTTAATGGAATAGAGCAAATGAGTTATGAGTGGTCAATAAAAACAAATTTGACCATTAACTATGCGAAATTTTTATCAATTCAAACAATTCATCTTGTGGTGAACTTCTTCAGGACTTTGAGTCCCTACATATCCACTGTACACGAAATTAGAGCATCTGTATCGTCGTGATGTATTTTATTTTGGGTTTATTTTGGTCTTTTTTGTTTTAGAAGAGTTTTATTTTACACTTCTACAATAAAAGCTTAAAGTAACAAATCATTTTGATCGCTTCATGGACCTCCTTAAGTCTACCTGAGGTGAAATCAACAATTCTCCATCTGTGATTGTGAGATTCAATTTTGACTCACACTGCTGGTCATAAACAGAATCGTTTGGGACCTTAAAGTTATACACTCTTCATAGCCGGAGCTTTTCGGAGAATTCACGAAGAAGCAGTGCCCATAAAGGGGGGTCAATCTCTTTGAAGAAGATCTCGGTCTAATGAAAATATAGGTATATCTTTCGTTCTATGGAAGCATAAAAAGAACTGTCTTGTTTTCTAAGGCTTTCAAATACTTTCCTTTATGTACACACATAACCTACCTAGGTGCAGACGACAGATCCCTACGTTTTTCTATCCACGTACATAGCTCTCGTCTCGTCTACACTAATACATATTGTCATATAAGCTCTTTAGATTATCGTTATTCTTACATTTTCCTGTATCTAAAATTCTCTAAATATATCTTCCCATTTTTTTCCTCGGTGGACCTCTTCTTCGATCCCCATTAATTTAAGAAGAATTTATTTGTTTTATATTTTTCTCGCAACTCACCTTATCAAGTATTTCTAATATATTTATTAATTTCACGTTTTAAATTAATTTCTTACGTAAATCAATGTTTAAACCCTCCTTGGACTATTTTCTTTCTCAAATTTTATTCTTTGTTATTTATGTTAAATAATGTTGCCCTCTTTTTAGGGAAAATTATTTCGATACCATTAAATTTATGTAAAATGAACACACAATCCGCTACTTTTTTTGTGGATGTAGGATAAAAAAAATACAAGCATAATTTTGTTTTCATTTTGTGAACATAAAATTTATGGAGTTTTAATTAAGTTTGTTTCGCTTCATAAGCATACCCAACACGTACCATATTATTTTTTATTCATAAATTTACGCAACCCTTCCGCTATCAACCTGATCAAATTGACTACCTTTGTTTGGATTAAGCTATGAGATACGCATTCGAATAAATTGTGTTTGACACCTCGCTGGAATGAAAATACCAGCTAAATTTGGAATGATACAAGGTCAATAGAGAAAGATCTTTATTAAAATATCAATCCTTGAAAGAACGCAACGCAGATTATTTGGCATATCGTCGTTAAATAGAAAAAAAACTAATTTCTCTAAAGTTTCTGTTCAAGTAATTCCAATAAAATATTTACCGAATAGAATACAATAATCAGTTAAAAAATATTATTTATAATGAAAATTTTGTTTTATACTTTCGTCAACCAAAAAGATGTTAAATAGGTCTCAAGAGTCAAATTACACTATAACCGTTTAAAAAAACAGTGAGAATCGAACGCACAACCCCCAGGCTGGAAAACAGGAGTATTACCGACTAACCTTCATAGTATCATGTAAATATTAAAAAAAAGCATTTTTCGATAGCAATTTAATATTTTAATATTATAAACATATACTATATATCCTGTATAGTAAATACACAAATACGTGTATGTTAACGAAGAGGAAAAAAACACATTTGACAGAGATTTTAACTTTAGCCCGTCGATTGTTTTCACTATCACTTCATTGTAAAAACAATCGACGGGCTTATTGGCAAGTGACAAAATCTTCCAAACAACCACACAAAAGTAAATAAAGTAAGTTACATGGTCGCAAAAAATAATCAAATGATTATTCAACCTTACAAAATGTATGAACAATGTACATAGTCAAAGGGAGATATCATTAATCAAAGAAAAAGGAAGGTATGGTAGAGTGGAAAGAATAATCAGGATTGAAACACGTTATGACACTGACTAATTAAGAGTTTTTCAGTCGGTTTTTTTTTTGTTATTCTGGCTTGTCTGATCTGGGTTCACTTATAACATTCTCACAATCAAGTTACACCCCACCAATAGGAGTACGACCCTGATTGCAATGAGGTTAAATATTTTTTAATCTACATCTTTGTACACTTTAACTATATTACAAAAAAATCAATAAACAGTTGATACAAACATATAATAAAAACGATTGCTGTATTCATATACACGTCTAAATCTAAATTTTAGCACAACAGAGAAGTAAGCTAAAATAAAATACAATTTCAGATAATGAACAACAGCAAAAGGAAAATAATTAACTTGACAGTTTAGGAAAAAGTTGTAAATCACTTGTTTTTATTTAACATAATATAATATGTTATATTTTTATATGGCTTTCTGAAAAATTTTCCTATTCTTTCAAGGGTAAAACTAATTCCTTCCAGCATTTCCTGTTAAAGAAAATGTTCTTCTGTAAAATGACTATTATAACACGAAGATAGCAACATAGTTTATCTACACTTGATAACTACCATAGTTATACTGTTGCACTTAAAAAAGCACACATATGAATTCGTTATCGAACATAAGTTTGATCTTCTTTCCATTAGAGATAAGGCTTAGATTTGTTATGACGGTGTGTTTGCTGAAATATAACAGCTTACACACAATTAATCAGTACACACAGGCGTTTTACATCAACAGGAAGGCTGACTCTCAAATTTGGTTTTCCTCTCACATACCTTCCACTCACATTTGTACAATATATCTATTTTGTTAGTTTTTTTCCATTCATGCGTTCTATATACCCTGATATTCTGACCACTGACACTAAAATACCTTTCTTTAAAGAGCTCTCTTCATAATCAATCGTGCAAACAAGCTTTATTTAAGTCAATCCTCCCCTTCCTGCAATGAAAATCCACCCTCAGGCCTTGCCTCCTTCTCCTTTCTCCCCTCCTTTCTACCACCACCCTCCCGTAGCTGGCCTCGCTGTTGCCACTTCAGCGATTCTGTCCTGGAACACGGAGACTTTTTTCTTCTTCTTTGTAATCTTCGACAGCACGGTGAGTACTAAGCGGAACTTCGATAGAATGTGAAGGATTTCTCATGCTTTTGGGACAGATTATTCCACAATCTAGAAATTTAAGTTTAAATTGTTTTTTACTCTGTAAAATTTCTGATTTTAATATTCGTTCGTTGATAAGTTTTCAATATTAAAATCGTTCGTTAATAAGTTTATAACGTAAAAACCATTCGTTGATAAGTTTTAATGTAAAAATAATTCATTATATGTTTAAAATGTAAATATCGTTTCTTGATAAGTAGATAATACGAGTATATAGAAATCGTTCGTTGATAAGTTTTAATGTAAAAATGATTCGTTTAAAATGTAAATATCATTCCATGATAGGTGGAACAATATTTACATTTTATATCGTAAATCGTTCGTTGATTAGTTTATAATGTAAAATTAATTGGTTGATTAACAGGAGCAATGATTTTGTTATTTGCATTCTATATTGAAGTATATAGTTGATAAAAAAACGAAGTTTAAAAATAAATTATTTATTTTAACAGAATGGAAAAAGGACATCAAATTCTTAATGAAAGTGGTTTTGAAATGTGAAACTAAAAATAAGGCGGTCAAAACAAAGAATACGATGTTACGTTTTAGGAAAAAGAAATCATGGAATCAATCTGAAAGCTTATCTCTTGTTGAAAAATTATCTTTTATATGATATTTTACGACTATAGTTAAAGCATTCCTTATAACCATCTAGAAAATTTATGCTAATTTATTTAAAAGCTTGCATTGAAAAATATAAACTGAACAACTTTTGTTTTGAGTCCAAGTTGAAAACCCCGCGTCGAAAATAAAAGGCTAGAACTAGGCCACGATCTCGTGTAACGTATGATAAATATTGAAATATCAGGCGCGATTCATTGATCCTGACTCTTAGGGGATACGGAGGAGAAAAGAAAAGTCGTTTTTTAACCAAGACAAGTAAAGAGCAGTGATAGAGTACAGTTTTTTCTCGCTTTACTTCTTCCCGCTTCAATAATAATAAAATGACAATTTATGTAACGCCGTTTCAAACCGAAGTGTGTGATCTATTGACCTAAAAGTTTTTTTTAAAGTTGGGTGATATTTATTAGCTTGTATTCTTTGATTATTTATAAAAAAGTAGCTTCAACAAGCAGCAGTGAGATCTCGTGAATGTATATACATATTTGCCAGATGTTTATCCCAATGCACTGACTTAGATATTTCTAGGGCCTCTAATGTGTCACGTTTATTTCCATTAACATCGATATGCAAGAGTTTTGGCATTATCCCTATAATATAGACCTAGAAATATCTAACTCAGTGCATTGAGATTAACATATGGCTAATACATGTATTCCTTAGATCTCACCGTTGCTTGCTGAAGTTGTCTCCAGCCTCCCTCCACCCACAATCCCCAACTCGAATTTTTTACGTTAGAAATATGTATGTCGGTATCAATTTGAACATAGTTGAGTCTTGTTTGAGCTCCCCTGATGATGAGGCGAAAACCTTGAAACCGGTAGGGTTATACCGTTACACAAAGTGGAATAAACAGTGTTTGATTACAAATTCAATATAGTTTGTGCTCCCCTGATGATGAAGCAAAAACCTCGAAACCGAGTGACGGTAGGGTTTTACAGTTATATAAAGTGGAATAAACAGCCTTGAATAAACAAATTACATTATTTGATAACATTTCGTTACGTATTGAAAATAATAGAAATATTGATTGAATAAATTATTTTTTCAGCAAATATTTCAAGTTTTCAATTCACGTGATATATTATACACGTGCGTGATATGCAAGTATACATCATGAAAATATTGCGTGATATATATCAAATCAAGATAAAAATGACCTCTTTATTTGGAAATTTAGAAACAATCCATACAAAATACACATAGAAACTTTACAAAAAGACTGTAAATTAAAATCAAAACCTTTATAAATAATCATAGTACTTTTGTCCACTGATACGATAATATTTTAACATTTGAGCTTTCCTTTTAGTTTAGAATTTTAAAGATAACGACAAACTATTGTTATCCTAGTTCACATAATTCTAATTATGTTACTATTATATAATATTAATAAATGTCCCGACGCCCCCTCTTATCTCACCGATAATATTCAGCGTCTTTTCTATTATAGACTTGTGCTACGCTCAAACAGAGATAGTTTATTGGTTTTCCCAGTTCACCGCTCTTGTTTGTTACGTCGTCCTTTACTGGTCATGCAGTGAGCCTTTGGAACCAGTTACAAACTAATGTTTGACTCGCTCCGTCAATAGCACGTTTCCAAAAACGACTGAAAAAAATCTTGATTTCATGTCAGTAACATAACGTGTTTCATTATTGATTTTTCTTTCTTCTCCACCATACTTTCCTTTTCCTTTGATTATATCTCAATTTTATTTTTACTATGCATATTGTAGAATATAAATAAAGTTCAATAATTATTTGAATATTTTTTTGACCATGTAATCTTTGCTAACTTTTGTCTGGTTGGTTGGAAAAGATTTCCACCTGAATAAAGGTGCAAGGTCGCGCGAAAACGTACTGAACTTCCGTGCAGAAGGTAGTCGGTTCGAATCCCGCGCTGTGCTACTCCCCTCGAACGACACAGGCATTTTTTCTACCTAGTATTTGGGGGTATGGTATAAGGGTACCTATGACTTAAGTCGTATCTATTCTTTCAAAAAGAGAAAAAAAAAAAGAAAAAAAAACATGCCGATGTGCCCGATCGTGCCGCTTCGGTGTGCCATCGGATTCAGAGCAATAGTGTGCCGGTGAGTTTGTTGGTAAGTAGTGGCTCACTCGTTAAAAAAAACTCCACGGCATAGGTTCGCTGTCCAACTAAATTGCAATTGGAATGGTGGGTGGATCTTCGACTACGAGCACCAGCAACGACGACGACCACCTGGCAATAAACCCACCAGATTGTTTTAAAATGAAGTGTTAAATAAAAGAATAGAATCTGGCGAGATTTTTTCCACATGTATTCGTTTTCCAAGTTTTCTTTCTTTTGATTGATGATATCGCACATTATTATCACTATGTATATTTTTCATGAATTTCATACAGGTGAATATATAATTTTTTTGCGACCATTTAATTAACTTCATTTATTTACTTTTTTCTGGTTGGTTGCAGCCATAGCTACCTGGCAATAAATGCGCCAGTTGGTTTTTACAATCAAATGTTAAATAAATTAAGATTTCTGCGCATAAACTGCTTTTACCCTAGCATATATAGATAATGTATTTACTGTTTATATTAATCGAATATAAGCGCTCTTTAAGCATTTTGAACATATCTAATTTAAATTTTCAATGACATCATACGAATTGATTTTTTTACTCTTATTCTTCACCTCTAAAGTACTTATTTAGAATAAAGGTTGTGTATGTATGATATAAAACGACCCTTAGAGCAAGTGGAGATGATTATGAGTTTTCTATTGATGCATGATACCTCTGTGCGTATTGTTTTCTTTTTTATGCTAGCTGTTGCACAATCACAAACGGGACTTCGTATTTGATTCCCAAATGTACCCGAAAAAAGGTCCCAGTCTATAAAATCGAGTTGGTCTGGTAATAATTCTTAGAAGCACAAGACTCAGTGTGTTTATTGATGGCAACATATTGTATACATATACACATATGTTTCATGAAATTAGAAATATATTTCAAGCTAATGGAAAAGAAAATACATTTAAAAGAGAAGTTATCAAAATTTTTAGGTTGTTCTCATAACATCCTCCAGTACGAGATACACCTCTACCAATTGAGAGCGAGCCTGGCCGCGAGGATATCATATATTTTTTCAGCTCACAAACTTGTACACGTAAATTATAATACAAAAAAAATTATAATAAATAAGCAGTTTATATGTATAATTATTCAAGGTGCATGGCCGCGCGGTAACGCAACTGGTCTTTCATGCGGAAGGTCGCCGGTTCAAACTCCACTCTGTGTTACTCTCCTCAAATAACACAGTCATTTTTCACAGCAACGATGAATACAATTATAAACTTAAAATATACATATATGAAAATTGTTAAAAATATAATGGCATGCTTACATACATTAGGTACACACACAACTCGTTCCAAATTTAGCGCAGCGTGAAGAGATAAAATAAAATAAGATTCCAACTAAGAATCAAAACAGAAAAATAAACTTGAAGACCGTTTAGGTAAATCACGCGAGCGACTGCAGCTCGGATCTGTTAAACTATTTATTTTTGCCCGTATTTCGTCAGTACAAGTCAGTTATCTCAGAATAGGCAATGAGACTTGTACTAGTCTTGTTATATATTCGAATACCTGCGATGAAAACCGCTTGTTCCGTACCCACAAAAATGGTTCTATGCCGGAATGCTTGATGAATGGGGCCGAAGACGACCTTGTCTCATGGTCGCGCTCTATTTATATCCAAATCACATATGTGTTAAATGTCCTACAAATAAATAAAAAAACTTTAACAAACACAAATCCTTCATAGATCGACCCTGAATATCTGATACATGTAACAATCTGCTGCAGCCACACGGTTTTAATAAATAAATAAATAATAAATCAATATAAGTTTATTGATAGCAACACAGTTTGCACATATGTACGAGTATATAAATACATTTCTCAATCATGCATATATGTGTATCTCAAGATAAATAGCAGAAAATACATTTAATAGAGAAGTTATTAAAAGGTCCGGGATCATCTCATAACAAATCCCCACTATAATACACCCCACCAATATAGAACAAGCCCGGCCGCGAGAACATCGGATGTTTTTTGAGTCCACACTTTTGTACATGTAGAGTCTACATTGTAGACTAAGGAAAAATAAAAAATGAAACCCACAAATACCACCTCAAAATAACTGTCGGCAAAAAAAGAGAAAAGCTGATAGAAGTCCAAATTTTCTACATTAAAATCACAAATGGAAAATGATGTTCGTACATACAAACCACAATACGAAAAATGAAAATAAATAAGCAGATATAAAACAAATTATGAGAAGAACGTACAAATACGCACATACAACCCCCGATTCACCACCAGCAAAAAGAGAGAAAGCAACGAGTCCAAATCACTACAAAAAAAATCCCTATTTAGTATGTTAGGTAACATTTCAGAGTATTTCTGAAGATGCAACTATTCACCCACTCTTTCAAGGGCAGGAGCAACTCATTCCAGCAATTATTGGCTGAGTATGAGAAGGATCCCTTGAATAATGTAAGATTAACGCTTTTATTATTTCTAAATAGTGTTTTTATAATTTATGTAAACAAAAGATTATTTAAATGTACGTTAACAAACTAAAAAAGTGTACACTTAACTGATCAAATTGGAGCACGTATTTCAGAGGTCACGTCGTTTCATTATAAAATGACCTTCAATGCTTATTTTTTTATGAGCTTCATTAAAGAAGTACGAAAAAAAGTGCTTCACCCTGGCGAGGAACAGAGTAGGATAAAGCAGCACACGACGCTGGCAGCATCCATCGCCCTACAGCGGTGGAGAAACTGAATTATCCCAAATTGAGTTTGTGTATATTTCTATTCCTGGAGTATATGCTCGTATTTCGATGTCACGGTTGAATTTCGAATACCAGGGAAAACGTAAACGTTTCCTAATTTTATTTAAAATATCCTCGGCATGAAAATCCTCGGTTATCAATGTCATTTCTTCAGCTTTGGATTTCTATTAAACTAACATGAACAAAGATTCTAGATACAAATCAAACCAGTAATCTATCCCATTGAAACCGTAGTTTAATATGATTTGAATTAATAAGATAAATCTTCCAAACCGATTGATTTCAAATATTGTCTCTTTGTATTCGATCCCCTTAATGGGATGTATCCATTGTATCTTTTCAATCTGTGTCTGAATGGTATTCCTTGGAAGTGGAATAGAACTTGGAGGTCGATTTCGTCTTCCACGAATAAATTAATTGTTCCAAATCGATCCAAATTGACGGAGTGTTATGATAGAGCTTTTGCTGAATCTGTGATGTGAAATGGTATATCTATAATAATTAGAGATATGGGTGAATTGTTAGGAAGCACTTGAAGACAACGATTTTTAAGAGGTCTTATCAAAATGTGTAATGTTATATGAACACTACATCTGAAACTGTGTAGAGTTCATGTAACATCATACATTTTATGTATGAAGATTACACTACTCGTACAAGTACATTAGGGAAACCTGCAATGTGCAAAGAACCTAAAAAAAATTATAAATGGGGTCACACCTAAAACTGAAAATTGAAGTGAATGGCCGTGCAGTAACGCACTGAAATGCCATGCGGAAGGTCGCCTGTTGAAACCCCGCGCTGTGCTACTCCCTTCGAAGAACACTTACATTTTCCGCCTTATATTTGGTGGAATAAGAATATCTATGACTTCGGTCATATCTATTCTTTCAAAAAAAAAAAAAAAAGAGGAGGGAATGCTCCAATCGTCTCACTTCGGTGTGCCATCGGATCCAGTTCAGTGGTGTGGCCAGTGAGTTTGCTTGTATGCAGCGGCACATTCACTTAAAGAGAAGAAAGAAAGAAACAATGACTCCACGGACAACTTAGCTTTCCAACTAAATTGACATTGGAAGAAGGGTCCTCGACTACTAGGCCCAGCAACGGACGAATACCTGAAACTGAATATATTACTATCACAAATCGGAAGATCTACAAAGGTTTCTTTATAGTTAGTCTTTCCTTGGTAAGTTTTCTGCGGTTTTTTTTACCGAATATGTTTTTCATATGTAGATGTGAGGAAGCACTTAGTCTAATGACTGCCACATTCCTATCCCTTTACTCTTCTTATCTGTATTTATTTTAATATATTTGTCATCTGTCAATAAGGTGGTTTCTAATCCTGAGTTAGAGCGCCCTTAAGGAAAGTCTGCTCTCTAATCGGCACTTTAAAAATTATCGTTTTATTATTATTAAAATTAATACACCCTTTACGTGACAGATTAAATTTACTTAATGCATATATTTACCACAAATTTACTTAATGCATATATTTACTATGAATGTTTCGTTTCTCCTTTTTACGTAGACCAGTTAAAAAAAATTATTTGCTAAAAAAATCTTTCTTTTCACATACCGTTCATTTTACTTATTTCCTCTTATAATTGCATATTTGGCTTAAATATTAATCGTACAAATGATCTTAGCGTTGGTGGATTTTCTATATCTACTACATATACTGTAGTTCAGGAGATATTATTGTTAGATGAAAAAAAGGAATGATAAATCAATAGTGAATTGTCTCTCAGTCGTGTGCCATCTCTGTCATGTGAACGTTGTTAGGGGAAGCTATCAGTTTATTAAAAGGACCCAGATTAAAAAATATAGTCATATTAATTTATTGGTAAAAATATATCATATGCCATTATGGAATATACTCGTATTTTTAATACAATTTTTTTTAAATATATATTTGAGGGAAAATTGTGCCATGAGTTTTATTTTAAACATGAAAAAATGGTTAGTACGTGACGTTGTATGAATTCCGTGGCCTAATTGACGTGACACCTATCAGTTCTTGTTTTTTTTTTTTTTAAATTAGTCCGAATTCCATTTAAGCAGCTTAACATATTTCTAGTTAACCGTAAGACGTCACCACATGTCAATAAACAATATAATGTTTTCACTATCTAGGCTAGTATATGTATATTTTATTTTTCTTAACAGATTTTTTTATGTTGTTTTGTGTATACACAGGGTACGGCCCTGGGTTTTCTAAGCCCTGATTTGTTGTATAGTGTACTTATATTTGTGGTAAGTCAATAGTAATAAAAGGACAATTTATTTAGCGCCGTTTAGAGAGCAAATATTTCTCAAGAGTGATCTAACTCGAGATTCAAACCCACTATTATTGACAGATTAAAATATTACAAAATAAATTAACATATGTTGAGTATAAGGTAAATAAGCTAGGGACTGCGACCGTTAGATTAGGTACTTCCCCGCATCTACATATGGGTAGAAAAATATATATGGTAAGAAAACCACAGAAAACTTTCTAAGAGAAGTTGAGATATAAAAAACCTTTGTAGATCTTCCAATGTATAGTAATACAGGGTAAAATAGTAAAAAGGGTAATCTTCAAGTGTTTCCTAAAGCTACACATACTACCCATATATTTAACACTTAGACTATTCCACACCATAAGACAAGTAACAGCGAAAGCTCTATCATAATTCTCCACCCTTTTGGATCCATTTCGTAGTTTGTTTGTGTTTTTTTCTGATTCGCTTACTTTTTATAATATCTTAAATATTCTTAATCAAATGCAATTTAAAGTTTAAGTGTGATGTTAGTAATTTATTTGTCAAAATCGTCCAAACAAGTAAACAAAAAAGATGTTAATTTAATAAATTAAACCAATTAGCTAGACTGGCACAAATAATTATTTCAAAACCCAACGTCGAAATCATATTTTTCCTGCTTCTTGATTATCAGGATAAAGTCAGTAATTCCACAAAAAATTCATTTCAGTGATGTTTGTTGTCAAAGGTTCAACGAACACACAAAATATCACATTGCGTTTGAAAAATAGCATAAAGGACAGATGAATCACAGGACCCTTACGATAAATAATTCACGCGTATTATCCCCATTTCCATGTATCCCAGCCTGAATATGAAATATCATTTCTACACATGTCATGTGACGCGACCTTATGAAACACCGACGAAAATATAATCCGGGCAAAATACCGCAAGACAAAATAACGCAGACGAAATACGACGGAAAATTTTTATCGTAAAATCCCTGGGTCTGAATTAAGTGTTGAGCGAATTTCATATAAAAAAGGGGAGAATCTATGATATTTCAAACTGTCCTTGTACGATTTCATCGGTTTTGTGTTTTGTTTACGTTTCTTGCGTTTTTTCATCGAGAATTTTTTTATTGACTTCCTTACACTTTGTTTTTTTTATTTATCATATGTACATACAAACATACCATCACGTCAGGGTAGGCAGAGATAAAAAACTGCAGACTTTTTTTGTGTCATCAACATACATACACCTTTTCATACAACTACTATGATTTCTCTTACTATTTACATTTCATTCTTCCAAAATATGTTTAACTTGATCCACTTATATTTTCCTTGGTCTTTCTCCACCAGGCATTTCACTTGCATTTGCACTATATGTTTGTTTTGTTAGTCTTTTTTTATTTATTCGTTCTATATGCTCAAACCATCTTATAATGATATTTTTCATGTTACTCAACATATTTGTCTTAAGTTTAAATTTATCCCTCATCATTTTATTTCATATTCTGATATATTTTTTCACCCTGTATATTCTTCTCAATGCACGTTTTTCTACAGCAATTGTTTCACGTGCCGAAACCATCTCAGAGTGCCCTACGTCTTAATTAATTCCTCAGTTTAAGTTCACATCCATTCTTGATAACTTCATTCCGTAATTTGTCATATATTGTCACATCATTACTCAGTGCATGCATGTCTACAACTTTTATTTGGATGCTTTTATTATTTATCACCTCCGCATTTCACTTTCATACATAAAAGTTGGAATAAAAATATTGTTGTGAAACTATCACAACACCCCATTCACTATTGGTAATTCTTCTAAAATCTGAGAAAGAACTCTCTAAAAGTGACATATCATCAAAGGAAAAGGAAAGGATGGAGGGAGGAAAGCAAATCAGCAATGAATCACGTTATATTGCTGACTAAAAAATAAGATTTTTTTCAGGTGATTTTTAAAACATGTCAATGACGGAGCGAGTCCAACATTATATCCTAACTGGTTCCAGAGTTTTCCTGCATGGATAATAAAGGACGACATAAAAAAAGAATAGCGGAGAACTGGGAAAACCGGTAAACAATCTCTATTTGAGCGTAGCCCAAGTCTATCATTGGAACTATAAGAGGGACAGTTAAGTCGATAAAGATATTATAGAATAGTGACAGTATGGTAATCTTGCGTCTATTTCTCACGTTCAACCAGTTCAGCTCTTTCTTCTGTGAAGTAATGCGATCGTACTTCCTCAGGTTAAAAATATATCTCAAACAAAAATTTGAAGGCGATTTAATTTGTCTAGCTGTTCTTCCGTAATATCTATATAACGGACATGCACATAATCCGAAATTGGAAAATAAAATAAAGTGTAATATAATGCAATAAATTTCACTCGTACGGTGGTCTATAATAAGGTAGTTATTAAGCTCTGCATGAACTTTAATTTCAGAAGAAAAAACGTCTAACGGTCAAATCTATTGGATATGTAACTCATTTGTCGTATATCTCCTCCAACCAACTAGAAAAATATTCAAAAGGCCTCTGTGAAAACCAGACTGAAATTCTATTTAAAAAAATGGATACCAACGTAAATTGAACCCGTAACCACCAGACTGAAAGAAAGGCATCTTACCAACAAGGCCACGGAGTTTGTCTATGTGTATCAATTCTTTGCAAAAAAAGTTTTTTTTCTAATATACATATGTGTTACTACTTTTTTACGTAATGAATCGTGTTAACAGTTCTACTGTCTAGTGTACTGAAATCAATTTTTGAAAAAGTTTACTCGATGCATCACGCTTGAACTTTTAACGTCAAGGGAAGAGCTTAAAGATTTACGTGAAACTTTTAACCATTTAATCTTCCTAGAACAAGAGTGTCCATGTTTTTTTTGTATTTGTCAGTTTTTGGAAAGAACTATTGAAAAAAAATCTTTTTTACACTATATATGATACATTTAACAAAATCGTTTATTTTTAGTCTTGATACTATATTGAACAAAATTAATGGCGAAGGAGATCATTTTATAAGTATATAATGCCTGTTTTCTATAATTGTACTATGTGCTAACTATAGTACGATCTCCATGATGTAAGTGTTATACAATGCAACCTGGTGATTTTCACTATGTGAAAATCTCTTCCGACCAACTATAAGTTTGTTCAACAATCACGACAGGTATTATCGAGTAGGCCATCGAGATAATAATACGATTTATTTCAGGGAAATAATTTAAGATAAGGTTTGCAATTACAAAGTACGTAGGATTTTCAACACGTCCTCTGTGACCTTCATGATAAGACACCTGTCGTCTAATTCAGAGATTACAGATTCGATTTCCGTTGGTTTCCCACATTTTTTAAAAGATGGTACCAGTATAGTTTTGAAATAATTTTAATACCTTTCTTCTGTAGATCGCAATGGCCTAGTCCAGGGATCGGCAGACTTTCTAGTGAGATGAGCCAAATATTAAGTAAACAGAATCTCAAAATTTTCATAGAGTCGCAACATTAATTTTCACTTTAGCTATATACATTTTAATGATGAAAGAAAACGAAATAAAGTCAAGATTTATATTTAAAAGTCAAATTCACAATACAGTCGTAGGCTACATAGAGGAATAGAATATTACATATGGGAGTTATAAGCTTCAGTAGCTCAGTGTACTACCTACAAAACAAGAAAACCTAAATAATTAAACATAAGAATACGATTGTGCCGTTTGTGTTTGTTAATCGGCCGTGTTCATGCTCTTCTGATGAGGCTGTGGAGTGGAGGTGAAGCTGGAATTGAAGAGTCGCACATGCCTATGAAAAGAGATGCACGCGACTCGCGAGCCGCGGTTTGCCGACCCCTGGCCTAGTTGGTGAGACACTTGACTTTCCCTCAAAGGTTTTAAGTTCGATACCTGAAGGTAACCAAAAATGGTTTCATTCTGGTAGAAGAGTTTGTCTGGTAATAACACTTGCGCGGTTGTATTGTCTACACCAGCTACGAGAAACTACGAGTTACACGCCTACTCAAGGGGTTCCTAAGCCTTAAGGCTTAATGAATAGAGTTGTTAACAACGTCGTCTCCTGGCCACGCTCTTCAATATATACGAATCACCTATTTGAATAAAGCGAACTATACGATAAAATAAAAAACATATTTCTGGTTAATTAAAATAGATTGTCACATGGCAATAAACTTATCATGTTGTACTATTCAAAGAAAGTGAAACAAAATACACTATACCGATTCTTGAGAAATTTATGAGACTTACTTTTAATTTTTATAAAGTGCTCTTATAAACGATTCAAAAAATAAATGACGGGATTCGAAAAACATAAAATGAGATTTAATAAGTTGACTTTTAAATTAATTCCGAAACGGGGCCAACTTACTAAACAAAATATGTCACAACATTGACATAAAATGAGTTATAAAGGTTCTTAATGGTCATATGAATTATTAGTTTAAATCTTATTGTACGTTTATTCCTGACGTCATTACCGAAAGTTCCTGTTTACTCCTCCCGAGAGGTCAAATCTCCACACGTAGGGAGGTCGCCAGGATATTCCAGTATCCGGGGGAGGGTGATCGCTCTGAATTCGCTATCCCTTCGTTCCGTGTCAGGAGAGCAAAGTTGACAGGAAGTACAGTTCATAGACCGACCTCAGTACGTGTTACATCAGCCAAATCCGAAACGCTGACGGCTGTCTCCTAATTAAGGGCAAAATTCACCGTCGATATCACAGTTGACGTTAATTCAAAATTCTATTTCTTACATTTTTTTTATTGATTTATTAATTTTTTACTCAACGATGTTTAAAGAGCTATCAAAATAGATAGATTATTTTTCAATATTTCAAATAAAAACATTTTTGTTTTATTATGATAGAGAAAAATTTATTGCAGTAAATATTTTACAAACTAACGCCTCCATTCTCGAAGAACTGAGAATTTATTCAGAACGATCCATAACCATCATAGAAAAAAAAATTCTTTGTTTTTGAATTTGTAATAGGGAGCACATAAACGCCACTAAATTATTTAACATCTTATTATTTCTTAAAACATAATTATAATGGATATATATAAAAACTATTGTAAATCAAATCAATGATTGACACAGGTAATTCTAACATATTTCTGATGCTTGGGCAGATATTAGGTTTCTTCGACACAATAATAACTTAAGAATAAAAATCCAATAGATCTGTATATTAAAAAATCATAAAGCGATTTTAAGAGATCACAGCATCTTGTAAGCGTCCTCGAATTTGTATATCACTTGAAGATTCTCTTGATAATCAATTTATATTTTATATATTTGTCTAAAGAACGGCATTACGCTTCTTATGAAAGTAGTCTAGATTTTTTTATTTGCGATTCCTCCTGGATTAAAGCAATTTATGGGCATTTGCATGACATTTAAATTGCACTTATCTCTCGCCTCTCAAATTTCCCCTGGGTCCAAGTTTCTGCACCGTACTGGAAATAAGGGTTTCATAATACAGGTAGCAACAGTACTTTTGCAATATTAGAAAGATATACTTCAATACATTGATGATTTTTCCACCCTCATCTTTCATGCACTTCTTCCATGACAGACAATTCTAGAACATTGTTCATTACAAAGAGATATTATTTTATTCAAAATAGTTTAATTTTTTATATAAAATTAATATGTAATAAAATATACTTTTAATTTTGTAATATTATTTTCATTCTACAGTATAACTTTTTTTTCTTCTCACTAGTTTTTTTGCCGTTCATTAATCGAGTTACCTCGCTATCCTTCTTCCTAATATAATTTTCTTTCTCCTAGATATTAATATTAAAATTATGCATTCTCCTATACGTACAATAGTTTTTTTAATCACATTATTTTCATTGTATAATGCTGTAATGTAAATGTTCCCCCTAACACTGAAAACAAAATTGTTAAACGATTTTTGTAATTGCTTGGAAGAGATTGCTATTTGGCGATGAACCCGCCAAATTCAAATAAAAAGGTCATGAATAAATATAGCAAAACTAATCTAAGAAATATATTTAACACTTACGAGTATTAATAAACACTTATTAAGTATTTTCTTAAATTAAATTATGAAAGACAGGCATTAACGCCACAAATATATGAACATTGTATTGAATATCTTGTATTACACTTTTGTTGTATATAGTATAACCAAGTGGGACTATTGTTATGTGGCAATATCTTCTAATCAACAAGAAATATGTTAAAGAGGGCTGGAGGGAAAACCAGACTGGAATCCCTTTTAAAAAATCTGGGTTCCAACGGAAATCAAACCCAGAACCTCCAGATCCCAATCTGACAGACAAGCATCTTACCAACTAGGCTATGGATTAAATTATAACATAAGTAATGTATTACTCAAATTAATGCATAAACAAATTTAGCAGAAATAAAACAATCAAGGATATTTTATCAAAAAAATTAAATATTGTTATAGATTTAGAATTCACAAAATAGTCCCATTAAAATTGAGCTTTGATTGTTTGATTTGATTGTCACATTGAAACCTTTGATTGTTAAAATAATTTTTATTATTTTGAGATAAATTCAGATATTTATAAGCTTTTTGACAAAGACTTAAATAGTGTTTTATTTATTATTTCGTTCAGATTACATTTTTTCGGGTAAATTAAAAGGAATAAATCTTGATATACGTTTAATATTTTATAACAGTTTGTTTTTATGGCATCTATAATTTGAATAACGGATTGTATAAAAGAATATTTATATTTAATTGAGATCTACATCGATCGTGGATGAAATAAATTCATAAATATTAGCGCAACTTTACAAAAATATACACATTTTTTAAAAATTGTATGTGATTTTTAATCATTCTTAGCAATCATAAATATTTATTGAATTGCATTGTTTTACCCTTTCATTGTATGTGATAAAAATTGACATGCGGGAATCTCTTCCAAATAACGAGGAAGATGTTAAACAAGTCTTTAGTGAATACCAGACTGAAAAAACATTTTTTTTAAATGGGTACCAACAGGAATCGAACCCGCAACCTTCGGGCTGGGGTATAGGCGTCTTATCATCTAGGCCACGGAAGTTATCCTTAAAGAAATTTAAACAAAAATTATTCTTTTTAAAAAATCAGGACTAGCAAAAGGCAAAATTTTCAACTATACTATATTTATATACTTGTGAAAGTGATAAGAACAAAATGAATGCTGTAGAAATGCGCACCTTGCGTAGAATATCTAGTATAACAATATTTTTAGAGAAGATTAGAATAACCAGGTAAGTAATAACAATTTATGAAAGATGGATGTTAGAGGTATAATGAACAAAGGGTTGAGATCATTTGGCTACATTGAGAAAAGAGTTGTGAAAAACCTACAAGGAAATATATATTTTTGAAATTAATATATGTAGAGGCAGACAGAGAGAATAGTGGATGGAGATACTCGTAGTCAACTAATATTTCAATGAGGAAAGTATAAGAAATACAATAAACAGAAGATCATCTATGATGGATGTATGAATGTAGACAAAGCGATAACCGTGTTCATGGCTAAAAAGGCGTAAAGATCCGTCTTCCCTGTCTGCTACAAAATAAACGTCCAGTAACGGTATGTATGTTTTCAACCATTTAAAAACATAAAAAAATGTCAAAAATATCTTCAAATGAACCAACAAAAAACCAATATATATTATGACCGTTATAAAACCAGTTGTCCGAAATGTATTTTCACAAAAGCCATATCGGTTAATGATCACATTACGAAATTGATCAGGATAGAAGTATAGTTTTACTGTTTTCATTACTTGGAAGTTAACATCGGAATCCAATTTATATTATTTCGGAGGATTTAATGTTTTGATATCACTTCAAACTGATAATTAAAGTTTAAATATATATATAATAGGCTGGGAGCTCGAGCCTTTCAAAACACCAATTTATCGAAAATATCAAATGTCTCAGTGGTATAATTTCGTTACCAATTATTTTGCTACGGGTCAAAGGAATATTTTTATCGAGGGAAATTTTATTTATTCGTAATTTAATCAAATTATGATGTCCTTTTATAACTCCCAGATGACGGTATTTGGGACTTCAAAAAAAATATATTTTAACGTATTATTCAAATTTTAAAATAGCGAGGAGCATTTTAATCAATAGAAATAAAGAACGATCTCGAAATGAAAAGTGTTCCAATCTGGTTCAACTGGTAACAATATTTCACATATTTGAATAGTGTGAGTGTTGTCGCCTCTTCGCGTGTAGAGTAGTATTGCCAACACGTGCGATGACTAACCACGAGTTACATGCTTACTTCAGTGCCACGAGTTACATGCTTATATCAACCCAAATGTTCAATTAATGGATTCGAAGACAAAATTCCCTTCCAACCAGGTCCTTTAATATTTCCAGATCGATAGATCTGAAATCGTGAAGGGTATCATACAAATGAAAAAAAAAACGTTCTAAATCGACCTCCGTAACCTTGTTAATAAAACACTTGTGTGACACGCTAGGAAGGTTCTAATTACCGATTTATCCAAAAAAACTGAATCCAAGTCATATTAATGGGTTCATTTGATAAGAATGTTCAAGTGCAACTCACGTGATGAAGTATTATTAGTATTGCGAACACGTACGATAACGAATTGAGAGTAAAGTGCGTACACAAATGGTCCTTACTCTCGAAAGTTTGATAAATAGCGCAGAAGATAATGTTGTCTCTCGGCCATGCTCATTCATACTATATATTCGTGTGATGAATTAAAATAAAAATTACCGTACAAATAAAACTTGTGAAATTATTTTTAATTTAATATTAAAGTGCCTTAATAGTTCTTCACAACGTTGGGAATCCCCTAAACAAAATCCTGTCTTGAGCCAGATTCTTAAAACGCCTTCTCCCGATATCTCTTCAAGTATCTCTTTTTTTCTCTTTAATGATGTTTTGTTGGAGGTCATACTTCTTACCATTCTAGACGTGCCCTATACATGACACCTTGCAAATTTTTATTTTGTGAGGAACTAACTATAAATTTCAGTATTAGCTAAGACGATTATTCTCTTTGAATTGTAAATATGTATATCGTTAGTTCTCTTTTCAGTTATAGTAAAAAATAGCCCTTATATCAAATATAACAATTTCGAGTTCCCAGAGATCCAAATGAAGCCATTTTAATTATTACGCTTCATACAAGTCTTTATACAAGAAAGTTAATTTGTTTTCAAACAAGTAAAAATACCAAAGGAAAAACTTTAGTACGGTATGTAATTAAGGCAAGTAAACTCGTTAGAGCCTATATAACTAACGTTGGCGTGCAAGGAGGCTTTTCTGTTTCGGCGCGGAGCTTTCGTGAATTTTCAGCGGAACATAAAGCCCCGGTCCCTGAAAGTTTTTTCCTCCCCTTTTTAAATATTTATTTTTGCGCTCATACAAGTAGCTAAAAGCTGTGGTTTTCACCACGAGAAACAATTCATCTCCCATTGTATTATTTTTTGTTTACTTTTTATATGGAAGGCGAAACGCTTTGCTCGTGAGAGGATGTGGATTTACCGACCTATAGGTACTGGCTGGTGGATTTTCATTACAACTTTAAACAAGCAAAACGGAAATATAAATTATTTCGTTGAACTTTTAATAAAAACAACCCTGTAACTATTTATTTTAACTGGGTGTGGATTTAAAGATCGACCTCTGTAGTCTAGATGATATGATACATATCTTTCAGCACGGAGTTTGCGGAATCGATTCTCATTAAAACCATATTTATTTTTAAAATAATTTCAATCTGGCTTTCACTTCAGGTCTCTTTAAATATTTCTGGTAAGCTGGTAGAGATCGGCGTGCTTATAAACCTACCAGGTCGTACTGTGTACGATTAAAGTGTACTACACTACAATATATTACCTAGGCGATCAAAAAGTATGTAAGTAGATGGATGTTGCATGTGAATGAATAATGTGATGTATTATATGCAAACTGTTCTACTTAAGCAAGAACATAATGTTAATACATCAAAACCGAAACTCCAAGGACTTGTAAATTGAGAGATATAATCTACGGTAGCTTTTCGTTGTATTTTTTTATAACGTATACTGCCACTACCTAGTAAAACAGCTTATTAACTCTAGAAAACCATGACAAAATATTAGCAATATGCGCATTGATACTTTGAGAATAAAACTCGAGACGTCTTTTTGTTAATCAAATCAAAATTGGTAAATATTATGCTATAGACCCTGACGCCTTTTTATAATACGTATACAACAACAGTGAATAGAATGTGATTTAAATCATTAAAAAATCGACTTTTTCAAAACTAAAATACTACCAATCATGACAATACTATGGTAAACGCATAAAACTTTAACTAATGACCTTAAGATACAGCATTACGAGTAAGGTTACATTATATTTTTGACTCAAATATATTACTATATTATATTAACCTTTTATTTTTTACTTTATAATAGACATTATACTACATAAAACATTTCTAATGAATTCAGAAAGTATTTTAAATAAACCTCAACAGTTCGGATGTATTTTTTTAATAGACGATGGCCGTGGTATAAACGTTAGCGTTTATGCTAAGGAAGCGAGCGCCCCAATTTCGATTCCTGGTGGATTCACTTCAAGACTTGTTTTATTGTTAGAACTTTTACATCTGCATTTACGTTTTTTTTGTAGCTTATATACTGCATCATTTATCATTATAGTGCTATTAAGCAACGCAAAAAAAACGTTATTTAAGCTAAAAAGAACGACTGAAGCTGATCAACTTGCCAATCGTCTTGAAAGTTTATTCACCTTGCCCTCGAAACTTAGAGTTTGATATGTCAAGACAGTCCAGTCCAGTCAAGAATGTGTGTCCGGATCAAGTCCAAAAGCTTGCACATTATTAAAATATACACATAGTCGTCTTCTATCTACAGGATATCTAGAAATCAAACTTGATTACGAGGGTTGGCCTATCTATTTTTAAATGGCAATTCGCCCAAATCTTGGTGTTCCAGGTCATTGAGCAATGATGAGTTGATTTGGTTCATTGAGAATACAGAATTTTTATTATAAATGTACTAGATATGCATGGCCGCACGGTAACGTACTGGACTTCCGTGTGGAAGGTCATCGGTTCGAATCCCGCGCTGTGCTACTCCCTTTGAACGTCATAGCCACTTTTTCCCCCTTGTGTTCGAGGATATAAGGATATCTATGACTTCGGTCATATATTCTTTAAAAAAAAAGAATTAAAAAAAATATATTAAAAGAAAGTATACTAGAAATCTAGAAGTGCATGGCCGTGTGGTAACGCACTAGACTTCCGTACGGAACGAAAACTCCACGGCACAACATGGCTTTCCAACTGTATTAGCGTTGGAATGGCGAGGGAATCCTCGACTACCTGGTCCAGCAACGATAACGAATAGAAATCTTAATATAATATTCTTTCATAAGAATACTACTGTCTTCGTAGCTAAATGTACTGTAATTCTAGAAAAGCTGAACCATGTGGAAAGTGAGGGCTTTACACTTTACCTTATTTTGTCAGATTAACAAAGCACTCTTCATAAATAAAATTAATCCCTTTTTGTTTACCCAGAAAATTCGACACGTCTACAAATTAAAGATTTAATAAGAAAATCTTGAAAGTCAACAAAAAACGTATGCTTACGGTAGATTCCCACCCAGCGTGGTAACAAAAAGAAAGAAAAACACGACTTACTATCTAAAGAACCCTCAAATATAAGGCTGCTTAAATGATCTTTGTTAAAGCAAAGAATAATTTTAACATTTGACGCAAGAATGATATCCCAGAAATATCAAAGTTTAATTTAAAAACAAAAATTAGATCAATTCCGTGGCCTACTTGTTTTCCTACCTGGAGGTTGCGTGTTTGATTCCAGTTGGAAATAAGTTTTTAAAAATGATTCCGGTATAATTTTCACGTTTGTCCTGTTTAACATATTTGTAATATGTTGTATTGTATAACACTTTTGTTGTATACAGTACAACTTGGTGGGTTTTTTTTCCACGTAACAATCTCTTCCAACCAACCAGAAAGATTGTTTAAGAGGCCTTAAGCGAAAACCATGTTTGAAATACTTTTTTTAAGAAAATCTGGTTCCAAATGGGATCAAATCCGAAACCGTCGGGCTGGGAGACAAGTGTTTTACCATATAGGCCACGGAGGTAATGGTATAGTTGGTAAGACGCTTGGCATCTTTATGTTTAATAATGCCAGAATAATTCCAAGTTATATTGTATACAACGAAAATGTAATACAATACAATAATTATTTTTCAGTTATCAAATTATTTTTTAAAAAAAATATCTATCACGTGAAACTGAAAACTTATAAACTTATACATCAACTTGGTTTTAGAACCATTAAAAATGTTCCTTGGGCATATTAATTTATTTGATTTCCAATTTTTTTTATTATCAATTTTTACACTCGAAATTTGTCATCAGGAAACCATTTTCCCCCATTATCTCCATCAAATTGTTTGGCCGAACAAAACGGCATAAATCAGTCACCGGCTGCCATGCCGAGCCGCACAATATTTATGCTCGTTTATTCGCTTTTCCAGATATTCGTCATATCGGAGACACGTAATTGCGTCTGAATTATTGTATTTCGATTTTCGCTTACCAAACATTTTTAGAAAGTTTAGTGTTGGCTGATATCGATAACTTTTATTCATTGTGTATTTTTTTAAATAACTATTGATTTTATTAGTCCAATAATGTATATTCATAAAAATCAAATAATTTTGCCGTTCTACGTTCGACGTTCTACTTTATCACTTATTAGCTTTCCGCTTAACAGTTTTCCTCTTTTCAAATTAATAAGTCTGGGATTCTATATTCATCACATGTCAGAAATCTGGAATCCTTATTAATGAAAATCTGAATTAGCGTTATCGTGACTTCGATTTAAGCAACAAGATCTGTGTTGCTTTAAATTATCTTAATACATTATAATGCAAAATTTCCTGCTTGTATTGAGTCAAATTTTTCATATATTCCATTAATTGATTACGGTGACATTTGCAATTTGGACGCCAATAAGAAGGTTGGATAAGTTGAAACGCTCTTTTATTGTTTTAAAATTGAATGGTGATTTTATGGAATATTATTTGATGTATGGGAGTGAAACGTGGACGTGAAAAATGGCTGATAAAAGCCGAATGAATGCTGTAAAAATGCGTGCATTGAGAAGAACACACGGGGTGACAATGTTTGACAGAATGGGGAATAAAGAGTTTAGGGATGAAAGTGAATTTAAGGTTAATGTGTTGAGTAAGATAAAGAAGGGCACGCTGAGATGATTTGGGCATGTAGAACGAATGAAAGTAGATAGACTAACAAAACAAGTATATAACATAGTGCAAATATGAGTGGAAGGTGTGTGAGAGGAACAACAAGGAAAGTATGATTAGATCAAGTGAATTATATTTACAGAAAGTGAAAGAAATCGTAGAAGTTGTGTGATAAGTTGTGTGGGCGTAGAGGAGGCTATGGATCTTTGTCGAGATGAGAAAATCTGATTTCCTCTCTGCCTACTCCGATAGGGGGGTGAATATTATTTTTTCATAAATATTCAATTATTATTTTTATTCTTGATCACCAGTTATAAGTTAATCCCACAAATCGTTTACTTATATTTAAGACACATTTTTGTCTGAAGTAATTAATTGATATTTTTTTATTTATTTTGTCAAAATTCTAAATTTAATTATTATTTCGGGGTTGTATTGTTAATTACATGGTTGGTTGAAAGAGATTGACAATTGACAATAAACCCGCCATATTGTATTATGTATTATATTATAAGAGTATTTAATTAATGAGTGTCAATAACTAATATTTATTTATTTTTATATACTCATATTTTATACTCATTATTTTATAAATAAATGTCGATTTTATTTTTTTACGATGTCGTTACAGAAAGAAATATCACCTCCAGAGTAATTTGTATAATAATTTATAAAAGACTGCTTACTGCCATTAAGTTATACATTTAAAAGTAAGAAGATCTAAATTTTAGATGAAAACAGTAACGACGATATTCAATCATGAGCTAACCCTCGGCCAGAACATTGGCACCAGCAATACAGCGATATCAGAGCCAAGATTGTAAAACCATTCGTCCACAAGTTTCAAAGAAAGAAGTCTACGCATAAAGTTATAACGCGTTTCTTAGTTTTAAAGTCTACAGTATGGTCGGTCTATTGGTAATCTTTTCTAACCAAACGAAAACACATTTACAAAATTTGAAATTAAATGTTAATGATATAAATTTTTGCAATACCAAAAGAATTAAAAGAAAAAAAATCACCAACAACAAAATCAAACACAAATGAACATTTAACAAGATCATCGACAGCCAGAAGAATGAAAGGGAGATTGGAAAGAAGGAAAATGGAGTACCAGGAAAAACACGCTTTGTCAAAAAATACCAGGAAAAACACGCTTTGAAGGGAAATATAATGTTTTTCAATTCACCTTTTTTCAGCAGATCAACAATGGAGTGAGTTTTATATTAACTGGTAGTGAAATACAGAGTCTAACGACATGGATAGTAAAACATGACGTCAAAAATGAAGAGTGGTAAACTAAAAAGCGAAAAGACAACATTTTCAAAGCCAAAAAGAACCAATAAAAGGCAGAAAACGTTACATTTATAACACATCTCATACTCGTAGATTGAGGAAGAAATTTTATCTCGAAACTCTAATATTACATATTTTATGTCTTTTAGTTTTATTATCACCCGAAGGGGAGTATACGCCTTTGAAATATATAAAAGAAAAAGTATGTACACAAATATATTATTTATAGTGAAGGCGTTACCATTATGGAGGTACAAACAATAGCTACCCTGGAAGCCTTATTGATTCACTTTTAAAAAACAAAACAAGAAAAAGCTCATTAAGGATCATATATTTAACGACACCTATGTTATAAGCATACCTATAAATGGAGCAAAGTTCTATTTATAAAAAAACATATACGAAATAACAAAAATAGTCACATAATGCTAGCTTTTTAGATTAATTTCAATTTCCGGAAACTCTTACTTCACGGGAAAGGCAAAAATGGAATACTTAGTAACAGTAGTGTGTACAAACTCTTATGTACTGACTGCGATAATTTCTATACAGGAAAGACAGGAAGATCCTTTGTAAAGAGATTTCGTGAACACAAATCTTCCTTAACAAATTATCTAATTTATTCTGAAATGGATAATCATTGTCAAATGATCACATATTTTCTATCCATGATGCCAAATTCTTGCATATCAGTAGTAACGGAAATAAATTTGACAGATTAGAGGTCCTAGATACATAACAATATATGATATATATATATATATATATATATATATATATATATATATATATATATATATATATATATATATATATATATATATATATATATATATATATATATATATATATATATATATATATATATATATATATATATATATATATATATATAAGTCAGTGCATTGGGATGAACGTCTGGCAAACACATATATTCCCAGGATTTCGCCGCTGATTGCTAAGGTTGTCTCCTGCCTCCCTCCTCCCACAATCCCCAACACAATTTTTTACCGTTATAAGCGTGTATGTTGGTACAAGTTCGAACTGAATTCAATCTTGTTTGTGCTCCCTGATGATGAGATGAAAGCCTTGAAACCGGTAGGATTACACCGTTACATCAAGTGGAATAAAGTGTTTGATAAAAACAAATTACTATGTAAACAAAAGATAGTTTTTATTGTAATTTTAAATTATTTAAATCATAGAAACTTTCGCATCACAGATTAGCTGTTTTATTTTTCTGATTATTTTATTAAAAAATTTTATGTATTTTTTTTAAATAATCTGAAAAATTGACGCATGGGGATTTTTTATCATATTTTCTGACAGAAATGTCACATTTTCCAAATACCACATATATTTAACATGATTTTGGACTCACCAAATTTTGACGGATATGTTGAAAAAATATGAGTAAAAAGCTTTTCCTAGTAAAATCGGTTATGCTCATCACTATAAGTGGCTCCAATTTATCAGGGACCGAGCTTAAAGGTGAACACATGCATATACATGGATGTGAAGCAGGAGCCTTGACCTCGCATTCGTGACTTCGGCCCGTAACTCAGAAGGTTTAGGGGCTGGTTCATACTAATACGAAGATTTATTTTTGTAGACGAAAATCATATTGGTTTTGATTGTTTCCTTTCATTCAATCCAATTTTGAGCTTTGTTAGGAAACCTTTTAATAATAAATCATTTCTATTTCAAAAATTATTTGAATAAATTGTTTAGAAACAGTTTAATGGACACAGCAATTTCATTTTTTAATTCAAGTATAAAATTTTATATTTTAATTTTGAAATGTAAAGTATACATTATGATGTGAAAATTATAACAAAAAATACATAATATTTACATATTTAATAACAAAAGCTGCGTCAAGTAACTCAGGTTATTCCCTTATTGTATTTTTAAATCGGAAAGAGGAAATAATATAAAGCCTTTATAAATGGAGCGATTGCATGACGAGGTGTGTGTACATGGCAGAAGCGAAAGATTTGTACCAGGATAAAATAAAGTGAGAATGTATTATCTCTGCCTTCCTCAATAGGAAGGGTGATGATGCCTTATAGAACAGTATCGAATTCTGCATTCTGTTGAAAATCATTGTTATACCATTTTGTAGGCTTTGATCTAATTTTATTTGATTATCATTCCATATAAAAATTTCTTCATTTTTAATTAGTACTGATTTACTAAACATCTAATGTAAAATCATGAGCAATGTCAAAGATATAGAAACTATTCTCATCCTTTAATATATCTTACACTTGGACGTCCATCTGATTCTGTCAAGAGATTTTTTTTATTTTTTTTAGTATCCACAATACAACATTAAAAATTTACATCGTTTCTATGAAAAAGTGAATCGTAGAGTACAAATATGCATATATAACAATGCAAAAAATATACTCGTAGAACCACATCAATATACAAAGTATCGCATGAAGTAATCTCATTGCTCAACTGAAAAAATCATACTCTACATCCGAGGTTCCCAACCCCGTGCCCGCGGGCACCATGGCGCCCGCGGAACGATTCGTATGTGCCCGCCACTATTCGACAGAGACAGAATTTTTTCATAAACATTAATTAAAAATGTGAATTATTTTTATTTATTTGTTAGAGTTTTAATTTTTTGAGTGCCTAGGTTTATTAAATACGTTCGTATGTTTGCGATATTGTATGTATGAGTGGTTCCTTTGCTGACAGTACTTGTCGCAACTTGTCTAGCGGTGAGCCAGACTGCACTCTTCACGCTAGCCTGGAACGGGGAGTGCTATGTGCACATCACTCCTTGTACACGCAGAAAACCCGAAGTGAACGAACGCCACGAACTGAGCCGATGAACGCCGAAGGCGCCAAAACACATGGCACATGACTCTGACAGCTCTGTCTGTCAGTGAAAGCAATAAGCATGGCCCCGACAGCCAAACTTACAGTAGTCACGTGCTCGTACCGTCCCGATTGCTTCGGCGATCATTGGCTCACTTCGGGTTTTCGGCGTGTACAAGGAGTGATGTGCAAATAGCATTCCCCGCCTGGAACCGCGTTGTTGTCATTGTGATTGCGATTGCTGCCCCGTTCGGTTCGCGACAGTTAGCTAGGAGACATCTTCGTCTGACGAAACACGAATTAGGAGTTTTGATATTCCTTCTGAAAAATTTTAACGGGCTAAAAGCGAGGTGCGTAATCTATTATATTAATAAGCGATAATCTATTATGATTGTGGGGATAGTTATAGTCCTTGTTATAAAACATTTATGCATATAATGTAGAACAGACGTGCGCTATAACATTGATATTATATTGTAGTTCAATTACTATTTATTTTTTTAGTCCTAAAATGAGTGGACCGAGTAAAAGACAACGAACATATAATTTTAACACTGACTGGGAGGAATCATATTGTTTCGTTAATTTGAAAAATAAATGCGTTTTTTTGTTGTGTGGTAGTAGTATTGCAGTGCCGAAAAAACATAATGTTGAACGACACTTTCAGACAATTCATGCCACTTTTGATGTGAATTATCCACTTAAATCTGAAGTAAGAAAGAAAAAAATATGTCAATTAAAATCAAGTCTAACTGCACAATAGACTGTTTTCACTAGACATGTGGAAAATTCTAAAAAGGCCACCATTGCTTCTTTCAAAATTTCTCACATGCTCGCAAAAAAGAAGAAACCTTTCATTGATGGTGAGTTGTTTAAAGAATTATTTTTGACTGGGGCCGATTGTTTGTTAGATGGATTTTCTAACAAACGTGAGATTGTCTCAGCAATACAAGACTTACAGTTGTCAAATAACACCGTCACAAGAAAAGAATACATGCAATTTCAACAGACATACAAACTCAGTTAAAGACTGACTTTGAAATATGTGACTGGTTCTCGCTACAATTTGACGAGTCAACAGATATATCAGACACCGCACAGTTAGCAGTTATGGTGAGAATGGTATTTAGTAACTTCACAGTAAAAGAGGATATGTTGCAAATATTACCTATGAAAGGACAGACAAGGGGTGAGGATATTTATAATACATTCAGAACATACGCCAAGTCAATAAATATGCCTTTGCGCCAGCTGTCTGCGATAACCACCGATGGGGCACTAGCAATGGTAGGTAAAAACAAAGGATTTATTGCCCTCTGCAAGAAGGATGAATCATTTTCAAACTTTATGTCCTACCACTGTATTATCCACCAGGAAGCTCTGTGTTGTAATATATTGCCATTTGAACACGTTATGAAAATAGTTACAAAAATAATCAATTCTATTCGAGCAGCTCCTTTGCAACACCGACTTTTCAAGGCCCTGTTAGAAGATACTGAAGATAAAGAACATGATCTTTTTCTGCATACTAAAGTACGTTGGCTCAGTAAAGGAAAGGTTCTTACAAGATTTGTGAGTTTAATTGAAGAAATAAAAACATTTATAAACGATAAAAAGGAAAATTATGATGAACTAGCTGACTCTCGCTGGCTGATTGATTTGGGATTTCTCACAGACATCATGGAAAAATTGAATTCTTTAAATTTGGAGTTGCAGGGGAAAGACAAAAACATAGCTGAAATGATAAGCTCTGTAAAGTCATTTAAAGCTAAATTGGATTTGTTGATATCACATCTGCAGACCAATTCTCTCGTGCATTTCCCACATATGAAGAAAATGCTAGGTAACAATGAATTAAACGGGTCATTATTTATTAAGCATCTTCAAGTGTTAAAAAACAGTTTGAAGAGAGATTTTTGCAGTTTACACATATCGAGCCAATTGTTTCCTTCTGTATCAATCCTTTTACTTGCCAAATAAATGTAATGGAAATGGCCGCATGTATTGCAGGTTTTGTTCAAGGTAAGACAGAAGAACTAGAGCTAGAAATTTTGGACCTTAAGAATGATATTTTGCTAAAATCCTTAATATCAGAGGACTTTTGGAATACAGTGGACAGGGAAAAGTTCCCATTTTTGAAAAAAGCGGCATATAAAATTGAATCATTTTTCGGTTCGACATATTTATGCGAATCATTGTTTTCAAACATGAACTTAATAAAATCAAGATATAGATCTCGACTCACCGATGAGCATCTTTATGATTGTTTGCTAACAGGATTATCTGCTATCGTCATACTCTCCTAATTATGAGGCACTGGCCAATGATATGCAATGCCAAAGATCACATTGACATATTGATATTATATTTTTTTATAAAATGTTTTCTTTGTATTTATGTTTTTTGTTTACTTTGTTTACGTTTTGTAAATACATTTCTCTGTGTGTATGCAATTTGAATAATAATTTTACTATTTTGAAACATTTTTGTTTATTATTTATTAATAAATTATGAATATAGGAAAATAAATTATGGGAAAATGAGAAGTTATGGAAGGAGTTTGTCGATTAAAAATAGGTGGTGCCCGCCACCCTACCGATATTTTAGAATGTGCTCTAGAGTACAAAAAGGTTGGGAACCCCTGCTCTACATTTACACACTTAAGTAGAATTTAAACTCTAAACTATCACACAAAATTCCAACTGCATTATAATTTTAATGAACTCTACGAGTATATCACGTGTTTTACATTTGCATCAGTCATTCTCTCTCATACCTATGTCAAGATTCAATGACTCCAATTGTTTGGGTTTTTTATGGTTACCTGAGTACATGTTCCAACCATATTAACGAAGATTTATATAAGCATTAGAAATTCGATTCAAAGTGTCACTAGGGTATCCATTTATTTCATGGTGTTTCAGGGATCGTCTCACTCTTTCTTATATCCAACACTTTTTCCTAAATATTAAAATTTTACAACTATGACTTAGGTATAAGTGAGTTTGGTAATTTTGTCAAAATTTTCTTTCCTTATTAGTTTGTATTTTGGTTCAAAACACTACACACACTTTATATAAAACATGACACCAGTCTGACCTAAACTTTGCTTTCATAATAAACCGGGTTCTTTCAGCCTACGATGAGCCTCGACATAGTAGGTAGTAACACTTATCGCGCGAATTAATGTAACTATTTGAATAATCAAGTAATTTACTATCAAACATTTTAATATGAAGTTCCACAAAGTTAAAATGAAACATTTTATTCAGTATGCTTTTTAGATTGTTGACTTCGTAGGATTTTTGTTTTTTTTAACCTGATTCTCCACACAGTGTTTTGTTAGCAAGTCTGTTTCCCATTTCTTGCATTTTTCATTCTCATAACTTTTTACTATAATTCCGATTGATTCAAAGTTGAATTTAATGTCGTTGTAAAAAATACCTTCCAACATATTATGTGAGCATAAAATGAAAAATGTAGGCAATAACTCAAGCATCTGTATGTCCCATTGTGTGGGATAAGCGGGCAAACACGCTTTTAGCCAAATGGTTTTATTAATAAGCTAAGCTGCGGTTTTATTCCTGGGATTGTTTTATTGTGAGTGCGGATAAGTGTGCCCATTGTCATGCCTTGACAATATCGTTCCAGATGCCAACAACTGGTGGTCTTGTTACGAACTCATATTTCAGTTAAACTTTACTTTTAATTATCATTATTTTTTATCATCACATAAATATATTTAATGAAGGTTTACTGTGATATATTGTATATTAATAGATGGTTAATGATATATCTTACATTAACTGCAGAATGAATTTTTTAACACTTTTCGCTTTATTTTTCATTATTGTAAATTTGATGATTGAAAGTTGACATTTCAAAGATAAAAATACTTTTAAACAACGTGTATCTAAATGTGTTTTGTTGTAAAATATTGCAATATGACTGTAAAAACCTCTGGTTGTATTGTAATAAAATACAATATATTAAATATTTATGGGATTGAAAAGCAGATAGAGGTTAGTCTATTAGCTTTTAAAAATAAATCAAATTTGATGTAGCCAGTCTCATGCATTACCATCAGCATTAGCATTCAAATATTTTACAATACTTTCTGGAACATTTTATTTTTTTCAACTTTTTCTTTTTGATAATCTGTGCTAGATTTTTTCCCCAGCTTAAACCTTTTTCCAGTTATTTAAATTGACATTTTGGTGCTTCGTATTTTTTTTTAAAGCTTTGAAGCTTAACTTTAATTTAAAATTTCTTTATAAATTATTATATTATTGTGATTTTTTCCGCGAAAACTCAGATATAAAATACTTGATTTAAAATTGATAATGTTAATAATTATATCTTACCTTACTTGTGAATATAATTTTTATAATTACAAAATGCTCTTTAATTATTTCAAATAATTGTAAGATTAATCTGTAGTATTCAAATTTGATATAAACATAGAATTAATTTTTGTAATTTTGTTTAATGAACAATAATAACTGTTAACAAGTGGTCATTATATCTATATATACTTGGTTGATTTGTTATGTGACATAATTTAATATATTTCTAAAATAATGAGCATATTAGTTTTTTTGAGATATCTACATTTTTTAAATGCTTTTAATCAATTAAATCTTTGGTCAAAATTTAATTATGAACATTCCATAAATAAATTAAATATATTCACAACTATGTATGACATTAAAAATATTTGTAACACCGCTTCTAGGGGTTTTGCCAATATGGTATATGCTTTAAATAATATAACATCTGAAAAAGTAACTATTTTTTGTAGATAGTAATGAAATACTTGTAACTATTACTCTTTCGTTATGTACAGTACAACCTGGCGGGCTTATTGCCATGTGGCAATAACTTTCAAATAACCAGAAAGATGTTCCAGAGGCCTTAGATGAGAACCAGGCTGGAATTCTTTAAAAAAATACAAGGTTTACAACCGGAATCGAACCCGCAACCTCCGGGCTAAAAGACAAGCGTCTTACCAACTAGGTCAATTACCTTTGGACTTAGAATTTTTTAAATTTAAAATCCACTCAAAATGTTTAGAGCACCTGGAATATTATGTAGGGGCTCTACTAACAAATGCGAATCCAGAACAAAGCAACAAAGATAATTTGGTTTCAAACATAACAGAGATATTCGGATACATCAAACCGTGGGGTGGGCAGGACCGATAGCATTAATGAGGAAAACAAATCATATGCCACGCGTGGGGTGGGGAAGAGTTGGGTTTCCCGGAGGTTCGGGGGAATTTGGGAAAGAACCGAGGGAATGGGATTAAATGAACTTCTCACGGGAAGGATTTGAATAAACCCAAGTATATAATATTTTACCCAACGTAGAAACCTGTTTTGGTAGCTCTGAGGTTTATTAATTTTGTATAATTCTGAGGCATGGTCATAAGCCTTAACTCACGTGGCGCATCATCATTATCAACAGTTTATTTTATTTCATTTTTTAATATGGGACATTTTTTTTATTTTTATCGGACCATATTGTTTTTGTTATTTTCCTGATTTACCCAATTTTGATTCATTCCAACTCATACTGTAGTGTCTGCGACTTATACCCGCTTCAAATCTTGATCGTATCTAGCTTACACTAATACAGATCCTATCTTGCCATCTTTGTTTACTCCAATTTTTCCTGACGACTTTAATCTCAACCTACAATCTCTCTTTTTTTGGAAATGTTGCGTGTTTTTTTCCTATCACTATATTTTGATTAACATCTATCTTATCACTTAAGTATGATCAACAAATGTATTTTTTAAAATTATTCTTAATAAATTCAATACATTGTAATTTATTTCATCTTGAAAAACTTGAATATTTTAAACTAAAAAAAAGTTTTGAAGATTTGCATAACTGCTTAGTCCTGAAATTTTTCAGATCTTATTTCGTGTTATCGAGGCTTTTCTGAAAACACCTTCCAGATGAAAATTGTAAAGTTTTTTCAAACGTTGGTCATCTGTAAATTCACATAAATGCGATATTTCTTCCAAACTAATTAATACATTTTTAAGCAATATTATTACTAAAAATAATACGGATTGTTATGAAAATAATCTAACAAAATATTTTTATAACCCCTTATCCATCTCAGCATATTCATTTCTGGTGAAATGAATATGCTGAGATAGATAAGGGGTTCGTACAACGTAGTCTTCAAATGGTACTGTTTAACAAGTTGCGAAAGATCGTAATGCGATAGTTTGGACATATTAGGTACAGTATTTTTTGAGTCCTACTAATGATGAAAGTCCAAGTATGAAGAGTAAATGGGTGGCCGAAAAAAATATGTATTTTTATGAAGCACAAGAATATACCTGTAAGCTGGGAATTACTCATGACCTAGTTAATAACAAGGACTAAAAAGTAAGGACTTAAAAGTCCTTCTCTACTTTTTTTGTAAAAGAGCTAGTTAAAGTTTAAACTCTGATAAGTATAAACGAAAACCTTTAAAATGAAAAATTCTTTACTAAAATATTTAAGATTCTGAGATAAGATATTTAGGTGCAATCTTAGATGAAAAAATATTATTACAAGTAGTCAGTTAACGGCATTATTCGTTAAAGATTTTACGTTGTAAAAGTTATAGTATGAATCTCAAAGTTTTTAAATTAACATATCACATTAAACTTATTTTCAACTCATTTGAGCGAAGTAGACTTAAATTTATTTAATTCACTTGAAATTCTTCTTTATTTATCCATATTCATGGAACTGAAAGCTTTTAAAAAATATTTTTCAAATATCTTAAACATAAAGTTCATGTGGCGAACGACAAAACACGTTGAGAGAGATACGTTAAAAAATATATTGTTAAGTTTTTGATAGAAGATGGAGATGTAATTGATCTACTCTATCTAGATAAACTTCTAAACAACATGGTTGGTTGTCCGTATTTGTTAAGCGAAATTCAGTTTTATTTCTCCAGAGGTCAAGAATGTGCAGAGTATTTTTATTTCAGAACCAACAAAAAAATATATCCACACTTTGTGATTATAAATTCAGTATTTATTAAGGTATATATAAGGTTAAAACTTCAAATTAAAGAAGACAAGTGTTTTTTTTTCATTATCGCAAATGCTTAAATTAATGACCGCTCTGGTCCACGCACCACTGATAACGTGGATTCGCAAACATCACGAATCATTAGTTTCGGTATTTTGACACATAAGTCCATTGGCGTGAAGTCTGAGCGTAAGAGGCATTCAATGCTTTATCTACGACCTATCCATCTGTTTGGCAAATTTTCATCAAGATATCATGATAGTAGTGAGGAGGTGCACCATCTTGCTAGAAACAAAAGTCCTTCGAATATTTAATCTCCTTGCAAATGCGTGGTATGACAAAATCCTGCAAGAAGTTTGAGTTAACGGTACGTTGTAAAAGTGTTTTTTGAGTCACTTCATTGTACATGCAATCGAGCTTCACAAATAGGACCTGTATTAAATACATTAGGTTAAATGTGAAGCCAAACCAGTTTGCATCGATATTTGTCTCAGTTAAATCCAATTGAAATCCGTGTACTTTATATAGATTTATCGATTTCAAGAAATTTTGAGTTTTCACAGATATGAAAAATAAGACTCGCCTGTTTCTCTGAATCATCCCATTTAATTTTTAAAACGATTTATTAAAAATAATTAAATTGGATATCATGAAATATTTATACCCTTTTCAATTTTATATAGAAAAGCTATGTTTTTACATAAATATTAAAAAATACTTACATTTTGTGGACTTTCGGGGGAAAATAAATAAAATTACATGTAGGAAATTAAAATTAGATAAGTTCAATGTTAAATATATCAATTATATTAGTTATTAAGATATAAATTTATAAATACGTATAATCTAGGGTAAATGTTTGTATCGTAGATTTTTATATTAAATAAATAAAAAAATAATAAAAGAAACCTATGTGTTTGTAGTCAGTTGTGAACTACAATATATCTATCATTTTATGTAATTCCAAAGTGAAAGGGATTTATATTAAATATTGAAATACAAGAAAGTCTTAGCAATAAAAGAATATAAAACATAAGAATTTTTAAAGGGTCGTGGTTATTTGGAAAATATAACAATTCATTAGAATCTGGTTCAAAATTTCTTATCAAAACCTAGGAAACAACAGCTTTGAAATGTCAGAAATAGGTCAGAAAAAGTTATAAGTAGGTCAGTGTAATCAATCAAGTCTTTCAGTAGACAAAAGTGAAACAATGAAGCATAGATTAAAATGACCTAAAGTGGCAGACTTAGAGTTCGATAGCTGTCAGAAAGACCTGTTGCGGGATGCTGATGAAGTTCCCGAGACTCTCTGAGGGTGGAAGCGAAACAATAGGACTGAGAAGAGGGCTCGTGAAGAGCACAATGCAGAACACCAACTCAGAAATTCTCTGGGTCACGTTACTTATGTTACATGGAGCCAAATATAGCGGTCAACATATATGTGTATATTTGATATAGACTTATCAACATTATCAAAGCCACATTTTACCTGTTTCAAGATATTATAATGACTAGTATAGACTGAAATCGAATGTTTTTAGGCCTCTATTGAACTGCATATGGTTAAGTAACCTACAAATGAACATGATACGTTCACTTAACGTGTTTTTAGGCCTCCATTGAACTTCATATGGTTAAATAACCTACAAATGAACATGATACGTTCACTTAAAATGTTTTTAGGCCTCCATTGAACTGCATATGGTTAAATAACCTACAAGTGAACATGATATGTTCAATTAAAATGTTTTTAGGCCTCCATTGAACTGCATATGGTTAAATAACCTATAAATGAACATGATATTTTCATTTAAAATGTCGATTTATACTGAAAATTAAGTTTGTCATTTTTTTTGCAAATATCGTTCATATCATCATGCACAAGCTATGTTATACCAACTCAGAGTATTTATTTATAGAACATTTAACAATAAGTTATTTTTGTATTTCACTAATTATATTAATCCCAACTACACATGTTTCCACCTCCTGTCCCGGGCCTCTCTTCAGGTGGAATGGAGACTAAGGGTAAAAGATCTCTGAATAGGAGATTTCACCTGAAGAGAGCCGCTAGATAGGATATAGGAACACGTGTAACGGGAATATAGGTCATTAGTGGAATAACAAAGTTATTTAATGTTAAAATATTTTTAATTTGATGCTCCACAAAGTTAAATCCGAAACCTTGAATTAGTTTATTGTTGGTACCAGCTCAGTTTTTTTTTGTTGAAATTGAGATATATTTTACTTCGTATCCGTGTATATTTTCACAAAACAATCAAACGAATTTCGTTCAAATTAAATCACTCTTCAATTTTTTTTATAAATCAAACAAAACTGTGGAATATACTCGTATACTATATTCCATATGAAATCAATTACATACTAGATATATTCGTGGACTATAACATAATGATGATATATTCCATACGGAATAAATTACACACTGGACGTGTGTGAGCATTTTAACATCATAATGCTATATTCTAAATGGATACTATTTCCATGCTGAATATATTACACACCAGACATGTGTATGAATAAACTCTATCTTGATGCTATATTCCATACAATACATTTCTATATGATAATGTATCATGATTATTTATATTATATAGCTGATTTATTCCACATGGGTGCTATAATCCATATATGTTAATAGATACTATATTCCGTACAAAACATATTACATACTAGACATGTATTTGAGCTGTAACATCATGCTATGTTCTATAGTATATGAAATATATTTTATATTACACATATATGAGTAATATAGCACCATGATATGAGTAATTATTATTTTACGCTTGCTACATCTATGGACTATTAACATCAGGCTTTATTCCATGTGAAATACATTACATACTACAAATATATGCGTAATATAGCACCATGATCCTTTATTCCAGATAAAATATATTACACTCTAAACACGTATGTGGACTATTAACATCATGCTTTATTCTATATGAAGTACATTACATATTACACATGTATGTGTAATATAGCCAGCATCATGATAATTTATTTCGTATGAAACATATTACACTCTAAATACGTCTGTGGACTATTATTAGCATCATGCATTATTCCATATGAAATACATTACAAACTTCACATACCATATATGTGTAAAAAAGCACCATGATTCTTTATTTCAAATGAAATACATTACACTCTAGACCTAGACACATGACCAGACACGAAAGATATTTGTCTGAAAAAAATCTTGCATTCGATCATATCTGCCTACCTTAACATTTAAACGTCATGAAGGTGTGTGTATATGTACATTTTTTTATTATTATCAGATACTCTACATTTCTATGGAATATAAGACCATGCTACTCGTATATTCCATTCGTATAGTATATTCCATATGAAATATATTACATACTAAGCATGTATGTAGACTTCAACACCATGCTATATTGCAAAAGAGATATCATCATCATCATCATTGTCAACCAGGGTCGATCCACTGCTGGATGAAGGTCGCCCCAAGTTGACTCCAAGTAGTTCGGTTTTTTGCTCGTCGATGCCATGTGATGCTGCCATGCTTCCTGATTTCATCTATCCAGCGTACCTTCGGTCTTTTTCTGGGCCTCTTTATGCCTCTTGGGTACCATTGGATTATTTCGGATGTCCATCGGGAGTCTGACATTCTGGCTACGTGTCCGGCCCATTGCCACTTCATTCTTTTGCACACCTTTATAACGTCTTCTACCTTTGTTATATTGCGAATCCAGGTGTTTCGTTTACCGTCTCTTTTAGTATATCCCAACATGCATCTCTCCATGCCCCTTTGTGCAGTCTGGAGCTTTTGTGTATTCTTTACTGTGAGCGTCCATGTCTCACAGCCATACGTAAGTACTGGAAGAATGCACTGGCTGTAAGCCCTTCGCTTCAAGGATATTGGGAGATTACTTTTGAAGATGTTGTTCAAACGTCCAAATGAGCTCCACGCTTGTTTGGTCCTTCGTGCTATTTCCTCCGATATGCCACCTACAAAGGAAATAAGTTGGCTCAGATACACATATTCCTGGACAAGTTCCAGCGGCTTTCCATCTACGTTTATTGGTTTTGGGGTAGCAGAGCCATTCATCATATATTTGGTTTTTGAAATATTCATTTTTAAACCAACTCCTTTGCTGACCTCTGCCAATTCTTGCAGTTGGTGCTCATTCGGGTTTTGTGAGAATATAACGATATCGTCTGCAAATCTCAAATGGCTGAGGTATTTTCCATCAATCACCAGGCCTTTGTTTTCCCATTCTAGTAGCTGTGAACAATTTTGGGGAAATAGTATCTCCTTGATGAATTCCCTTACCGATTCGGAAGGTTACCGAGGATTTGTGGAGATGTATTTTTGCTGTTGCATCCTTATAGATGTTATTGAACAACTGAATGTATGCTCTATCAATACCTTGTGTCTTTAGAACTCCTAGTATGGCAGCTTTTTTGACTGAGTCAAATGCCTTTTCGTAGTCCACAAAGGCTAGGTACAGAGGGAGTTCGTATTCCTCACATCGTTCTATTATTTCCCGCAGCACCTGAATATGATCCATCGTACTGAAACCCTTCCTGAATCCAGCTTGTTCTCGTGGTTGGTTCGTGTCAAAAGTACTCGAGAGCTGGTTAGTTAAGATCTTGGTAAAAATTTTGTATAGGGTAGGTAGCATGCTAATGGGACGGTAGTTCTTAAGATCCTCTTGATCGCCTTTCTTATGGAGAAGTATTACTGATATATATTACATAGTATATTTACAAAGTATTACTGATATTATAAACGAGATATATTACATATTATATATGCCTATGGACTATTATATGATGCTTTGTTCCAAACGAGATACATGTATTATATTACATGCGTAATGGCTATGGACTATAGCATCCTGATTTTTTACATATGAAATATACAAGTATTTCATTCTTTACATGTCTATAGACTATAACACCATGTTTTATTTTATATGAAATACATTACATATACTAGATTTTTTATGAAACACGTGAGTATCGTAATGCTAAATGTCGTGGACAGGGAAGTTGTATAATAAGTCAATAATATGTTGTATATAAAAATGTTACCATTTAAACCCTATGTTTCTATGTAAACTCAAATTTTATGATAAGTTTTCTGAATCTGATCGTTTGAGTCAATAAATAAAAATAGAATATGTTTGAAATTCTTTTCCATACAGAGATATTTTTGATAAGTTGGAGACGATCTATAAAAATAGTATAAGTAAATATGTTGAATGATAGATGAAGCTTCATATTTTTCCTCGAGCCTACATTTATATCACGCAATTCCTGATATTTTCAATACCAAGATGAATGCTTTGACATTTTTTCTTTTCGATATCACTTTTTTGCCTGGGTGATTTATTCGAGTCTTAACGTAGTATAAACATTTCTTGTTTCTCTGAGGTTTCTTATATTTTTGTATAAAATTCTTACTTTGGCCTTAACCTACCTCACGACCTTCGTGATCCAGTTGATTAGATGCATGTTCCAGCCCATGGGGCACGGGTTTGATACTCGTTAATACCCAAGTGTTGGGTATTAACGAGTATCAAACCCGTGACCCATAGTTTGGAATGTTCAAGTCAGGTTTTCACTTAAGGATATATCAACTTGGTTGATAGAGTTTTCTACATGTATTATATATTAGCCGGCTATACAACTCATGTAAACCTTCAACCTAAAGGATGGTTTTACTCCAAGCCGATAAATCATCAATTTTCTTCTCTCAGTTTAATTCCACTCCCAGCAACTATATATCTTACTGCACACTTTCTAAAAGTATCTCTCTCTACTATATGGCCTTCTTCCGTGTTGTTGGGTATATTGATATTTGCTGGCCGTCTAGACTAAGATCAACCTACATGGCCTATCCATACTAATTTTGCCATATAAGCGTATTACTGTAAGTAATTACATCTTTAATGTTCAAGTTTCAGTGTTAAATCTGGAATATAAGTTGTTTTACATAAAATCTAAGAACTTCAAAAATAACGCTTTTAGGTGTATCAAATAAAGAACTGCAGTAGATTGAACCTGGCAACCACCTTGGAACTTGTATTTCCTTACCACCGGAATATTGCGTATGATCTATTTAGACTATTTTCTTACGGAATCTCAACAGCTTGAACATTAAATAAACCAGAACAGACTCACCAACAGAAAGAACTGACATCAGAAGTTACCCTGTTACATAAATTCCGACATACTCGTATCTAAAAGTATATATTCCACCACACAATATATTTTGCAGTGTGAAGAATTGTTATTCAAACTTATTAGTTCCATATTGCAAACAGCGCCTATACGAGTATCTTGTAACAATTTGCCTAACTGTTAGAATGATCGCACAAAAAAATAATGGAAAACATAATGTCTCATTTTTATGCAAACTATTGTTCAGAAAACAAAGTGAAGAGTTTTGGAGGTCTCCACATAGGCATGTAAATGGATGATTGATGCGAATGTAGAGCGCGTGATGAGCAGTTGTTAGGTATTATTTTTTATGTAGTTATTAAGATTATAATGCGGTTGGAATTGTATAAAGATATGAATGGAGATGCAAACATACGTATTTTTTTAATCCACTTTGCACGAATTTCTCCTGTTACACAAAGAGGGTCTGCTTCTAACGTTAGCTTATTCGTTAGGAAGAATATTAGCCAGGATTCTTCTCATACTGCTAAGCGGTACCGAGAATATATCAACAGTGTCATTTACTTGGCTCAATATCTCTATACCACGCGTGACTGAGTGTAGCCATGATATTCGTCCTATAAGTTGGTATGTAGAACAGAGGGTGATTCCTTGCACGGCTATATTTATAAGGTACATATAAACTTAGTGCTTCTAGAATCGCGGGACAGTTAAAGCAGCCTTGAAAACCCTTAAGTAGGAATATCGCAATGGATTCTTGTCTTCTTGTTTCGAGGCTTCTATAGTTACACACCGTGAGAAGTTCGACATGGTGAGCGTATGGAAGTATCAGCTTAGTGATTTAGTATTCAGAGCAAACATGTAAAATTTGTGATTAAGGAATGAGATCACTTATAAAGTGGTTCTTTATAAACATAAACTAGTGGATTTTTTAATAGAGTATTCTATTTTTAAAAGCATGGATAAATGTTAGATATTTAAAAATGAATTGAAAAAAGACAGTGTTATGCTATGTATTACACTTTAACAAAGAATTTTCGGTCCTAGAAATTAATATACGAGGCATATCCAGAAAGTAAGTGTACTGAATTTTTTTAGGTTACAATTTTTTTTATTTAAACAAAAAAATTACGTGGTTACCGTAGTACATATGTAAGCTATTTTTCGACATAGTCGCCATTCCTCTCAATGCAGGTGGTGAAGCGGGGTATCAACTTTTTGATGCCTTCCTCGGAGTAGTTTCACGCCAACCCCTCCGTCCACTTCTCCACCTCCTCCTTTACCTCTTCGTCGGTTAAAAACCTTTTTCCACCCATGTGCAGCTTCAGGGAAGTAAAGAGATAGTAATCTGAAGGTGCTAGGTCAGGGGAATGCGCGGGATGGTTCAGGACATCCCATTTAAACGAGGCGAGCAGTTCCTTCGTGGCGTTGGCCGTGTGTGGTCTGGCATTGTCGTGCAGCAGGCAGACTCCCTTTGTCAGCATGCCTCTCCTCTTGTTCTGAATCGCCCTCCGCAATGTTTTTAGGGTCTCACAGTATCTTGCAGAGTTGATGGTCTCCCCTTGATGCATATATTCAATTAAAATTATGCCTTGACAGTGCCAAAACACGGATGCCATGATTTTCTTGGCTGAAATTGTGGTTTTGAACTTTTTGGCGGAGGGTGAAGAGGTGTGACGTGACCGTTTTTAAACTCGTGACACCACTTGTACACACTCGTACGATTCATAGCTTTATCACCATATGCAGTTTTCACCTCATTATAAACCTCAACCGGAGGTTTTCCCTTCCAAACGAGATAACGGATGACGCCGCGTATTTCGCACTTGGCGGAAGATTGGATTGACATTTTTCACGAAACGTGTTGTCGCGTCGACACTTCTCAACGTACTGACCTCGAACCGGTCTCGTTGCGGAGGGGAAGAGTCAGGCTACACGGAAGTGTATCCAACATGTCGAAAATAAAATCTATCCGGTCGTGAGAGCCTCAGTACACTTACTTTCTGGATACGCATAGTATGTCGGAATAATTTTCATAATTAAAATAAACTCTATATTTACAAGATTAAATATTACACATTTCAAATTGAAACGAAAAACCTTTACTGTGCCATATAACTTATAACATATTTTATAAAAAATATAAATTTGATATTAAAAAACACACACAAATCATTTCAAATGGTACGAAAGGTAGGATAGTTTTGTACCCGATAAGCACATTTTTTATTGATCAATATTTGTATTCATAATAAAGCAGGAAATATTTTACACGAATAAAGTTTTATACTATAAGGAATATTCGCGTAGTGCTTGGCTTACGATGTTAAAATAAAGATACAGGAACGTTATGTAAATTCGCGAGAATTGAAAAAAAATATACCTTCGTTCGTTTTCTGTATCGCTGTCGATCAGATAAATATTAAAATTTCATGCGAATGTGAAAAGTCTACACACAATCCCATATGATCGATAACATACGAGTAGGTAAATATCTAACAAAGGTGTGCATGAATGAATATATTTGAAAAGCACTGTTACCTTGAAGCCAATTTTACTATATTAATATTTTACTGCTTATTACTATCAGACATTATTTTTCAATCAACGGAAAAAACATTAAATACAAAAGAAACTGACAAGAAATCCTTTTCACGGGTACTATCGAGAATCGATCCAGATATCACGATTCGAAGTCAAGCATCTTGCCAACAAAGTTACGGTAGGCAAGGTAACTCAAGCAACAAAAGTTTAACAGCTTTGCACAATAAAAACTCGGCCTACTTGGTATTAAACCTGTTTTCTAGTCCGGAAGTTGCGGGTTTGATTTCCATTTGTCATTATACGAGTATATGTTAGCAGTACTGTATACCTCAAATAAAGAAGTAACAACATTCACCCACGTACTCGACGTTTGTGAGTATTCGTTTTGGTATCAGATGAACTTTTGCCAGACAGAATATTTACATTTTTTTTGGTATCAGATGAACTGTTGCCAGACAGAATATTTACATTTTTTTTGGTATCAGATGAACTTTTGCCAGACAGAATATTTACATTTTTTTTGGTATCAGATGAACTTTTGCCAGACAGAATATTTACATTTTTTTTGGTATCAGATGAACTTTTGCCAGACAGAATATTTACATTTTTTTTTGGTATCAGATGAACTTTTGCCAGACAGAATATTTACTTTTTTTTGGTATCAGATGAACTTTTGCCAGACAGAATATTTACATTTTTTTTGGTATCAGATGAACTTTTGCCAGACAGAATATTTACATTTTTTTTGGTATCAGATGAACTTTTGCCAGACAGAATATTTACATTTTTTTTGGTATCAGATGAACTTTTGCCAGACAGAATATTTACATTTTTTTGGTATCAGATGAACTTTTGCCAGACAGAATATTTACATTTTTTTTTGGTATCAGATGGACTTTTGCCAGACAGAATATTTACATTTTTTTTGGTATCAGATGAACTTTTGCCAGACAGAATATTTACTTTTTTTTGGTATCAGATGAACTTTTGCCAAACAGAATATTTACATTTTTTTTGGTATCAGATGAACTTTTGCCAGACAGAATATTTACATTTTTTTTGGTATCAGATGAACTTTTGCCAGACAGAATATTTACTTTTTTTTTTGGTATCAGATGAACTTTTGCCAGACAGAATATTTACATTTTTTTTGGTATCAGATGAACTGTTGCCAGACAGAATATTTACATTTTTTTTGGTATCAGATGAACTTTTGCCAGACAGAATATTTACATTTTTTTTGGTATCAGATGAACTTTTGCCAGACAGAATATTTACATTTTTTTTGGTATCAGATGAACTTTTGCCAGACAGAATATTTACTTTTTTTTTTGGTATCAGATGAACTTTTGCCAGACAGAATATTTACTTTTTTTTGGTATCAGATGAACTTTTGCCAGACAGAATATTTACATTTTTTTTGGTATCAGATGAACTTTTGCCAGACAGAATATTTACATTTTTTTTGGTATCAGATGAACTTTTGCCAGACAGAATATTTACATTTTTTTTGGTATCAGATGAACTTTTGCCAGACAGAATATTTACATTTTTTTTGGTATCAGATGAACTTTTGCCAGACAGAATATTTATTTTTTTTTGGTATCAGATGAACTTTTGCCAGACAGAATATTTACATTTTTTTTGGGTTCCATCGGGAATCGAACCCGAATCCCCCAGATGAAACTTAGGCGTCTTACGAATAGGACACTTTCCATTAATGTTCACTTTTGTTAATTTTCTGCGCCTTTCGTTCACAATTGAAATGCATTGCCAGACGATTACCAGTCGGCTTTATTGCAAAAGGTCGCCAATTAGAATTTCGTGCTATGCTAATCCCTTCAAATCATACAAGCACTTTTTCGTCTTGTAGTTTGAGGTATGAGAATACCTTTGACTTCGGACATATATATCAATTTTTAAATATTACTTATTTTCCTTTTTTTATGAATTTTCTTAAGGTATGCATGAAACTCCTCTGTCCATATATTGTACTTAACATAACTCTTCAATCGCATACGAAAAAAAGGTATAATACTAAGTATCAATTGTATTGTATTGTAAACAATACAAACTGGCAGGCGTATTGTCATGTGGCAATCTCTTCCAATCAACAAGAAAGATGTTATAGAGGTCTTAAGTATAAAACAGACTGTAATCCTTTTTAAACTGATCTGGGTTCCAGCGGAAACCAAGCCCAACATTTTCGGGTTAAGAGACAAACGTCTTACCTACTAGACCACTGAGATTTAATCTTCGGAGGTTAAAATTTTATATTTTTTAATTTATTTGAAATTTTAAATAAAGGTCGTCAATGGAATAAATTGCTTATTTTTCACAATCAACGAGATTTTAATCTAAACTCAGCGATGATGAACTGGTTTCTCTTACCTTCAATCGAAATTTTACGATCAAATATATCTGTTTTACTCTTTTAATTGAATTTTTAAAATACAACTAAACTAAGAGTACCAATTCCGGGAAAATACTGAAACTAGGTCAGTTGGAACAAGCGATCTCGTCTCACAATGGGAATAGATGAAGTTAATATCGTACTTTTAGGAGAGCCTCGTATACTACTAGTTACTTTACCTTGTATGCAAATATATTCTTTATGTGCTACGAGCATTTTGCGTTTATCGCTACCGCCTTGGCTACGCTAAAAAAAACACTGTTTTTCAAATATTTCGTGTTATGGAACCTTCTTTAAAATCTAGAGATACCCATGGACTTCTTATTTATTTTACATCATGTGCTAAATGCCGAGCATCATGATCTTATTCTATGTCTCAAATTCGGCACACCACTTTTCTCGATCTATCACAGTCCTGGGTTATGTTGATCACAGTGCAGTAAAGAGCGTCCTGTCAATTCCTCTATTTGATCCATCCATCAAATAGGACTCCTTCCTTTTTTACTCGTCTTCTATTAACTGTCTCCGTAATTACAATCACCAGCTTGTTCAAACTATTATAATTCTTTCTAATAATGTGACCAAAATATTTTATGATTATTTTTCTGCAAATAATGTCTTTTACTCATAATATATTTTCAACTTAGATAAAAAAAACAACAGTAGATTATTGACGACCACTATGGTCTAATTAGTAAGACATACACAAGTAAAAGCTTCCTACTCATGGTAGTGGTTTTTTTTAATGTTTACGATCTGGTTTTCTATTCAGGCCTATTAATCATTTTTGTGGTTGGCTGGAAGAAATTGTCTCACGATGATAATAAACCCACCACGTTGTACTGTATAAAACGAAAGCGCAATACAATACAACGAATTATAAAAAAAATAACTAAGTCTACTTCCCTTCCTTTTTTTTTAAATTTTGTTCACTTGTCTCAACCGTACTTTTCTCAGCCTTTGTCTACCACGACCTGCACACACGGTGGCATTGAAGATTTTTTTCTATCTTTTGTCATCATCATCTTTTGATTTTTTTTTAAATGTTCGTCTGATTTTCTTTTAAGGCCTTTTTAACACCCTTCTGGTGGTTGCTTATCCAACTCCATACAATGAATGTGTAATACAATAAATTTCTTACTTTGTTGTACATTTCTTATTCTTCCAAATACATATTAACAACCTCTGCTCAAGCTTTCAATAAATCGACAGCTCTATAAGTGTAGCACCATGCTTCTATAGTCAAAGTATCGTAGCACTTCTACGGTTCTGAAACCGTGTGTACTCGTATACCTGTAGCGGCTACAGCTACGTTTCGTTAAGTTTAGTTTACACTGAACCGCATGGAAATTATATTTATGTACAGAGTACGTTGCATACTAATTGACCGTTGAATTGAATTTTATGTTGAATTTTAAGGAGGCAGTATACGTGATAAGCATTTAACGCGCGATGTTATTTTATTTGAGTAATTTAATGAATGAGATTATTTTGTTTTGTGAACATTAAATTAGATAACACTTCAAATTAAATTTATCAACTTCTTGTCATTGTTCTAACTTATCATGAGTTAGAGTGGAAAGTCACAGTCAGCCCTCCGTATCAAATGTATTCGGCACAGCATGGCCGGAAAACATTTTCTTCGGTCATAATAATAAGTCTTCAATTTTAAAATCACTGGAGTAGGTATTGAACTTGCGGTTCGCCATAACCGCATGTAAAAAGGCAACAACACTCGCAAGAGTGTCAAGTCTAGCGTGCGTGAGTATTGTTACCAGACGAACTTTTTACTAGACTAAGTCTCTTTTTTTTAAGTATACCATCGGGAATCGAACCCGAAACCTTCGACTGAAAGACAAGTGTTTAACCAACTAGGTCACGAAGATTATTGTCTTCTTGTATTTATTTAATATGTTGTAAACCATTTTATGGTTGTGTCTTTACTAAACACGAGTATGTTCAGATTTTTTTTGTTATTTTTCCCTAAACAATACAACATGATAGCTGTTAAAATACAGTAGTATTGACATTTATTAGGTATTATGGGCAATCTAGAGATTATTTAAAGTACTGAGGTGGATGTGCGTAAGTTACATGCAAATTTATAGCTTGCCATAAATAACTTGCCTAAATAACTTGCCATTTTGTAAAAGGGAATTGAGCACCTGTAGATTTTGGTATCCGCGGGAGGCCCTGGAACTAATCAACCGCGGATACCGAGGGATGACTATGTGTATAAAACATAGAAATGAAAAAGTATGTGCTCAATTAAATAAAAATAAATCTGTTTAAAAAAACTTTATTGGAGTTTTATCAGTAAACATTTGGAGAGAAAAATATCAGGCTGTATTTGCTGTATTAAAATATGTTTTATTTACCAATTTTTTTTTCAATCATGCTGCAAAAAGAGAAACTAACAAAATAAACATGTTTATTTTGTTTTTGTATTTACTTGTTATCAAAGCAATTAAAAATATTTAAATAAATATATTAACTCGATTTTGTGAAACGAGCAGAGTAAATTTAGTGGGCATGCGTGGAAAAAATTATGGCGTGTCGATGTATGATAGAATAAAATATAATATTACTAAGTCTGAATATGAATTAATAGCTTGAAAGTTAATTTGGGTGATAAAAAGCACGTTGAGGTGATTAAAACATGTTGAACGGATAGGTGACGATATGCTTTCTGAACAAATTTACTATGCAAGTATGAGAAGAAGTCGTGGTAGAGAGAAACCGAAACCAGTATGATTGGATCAGGTGAATGAAATGTTGATAAGAGAAAAGGTAAGGAGGTAGAGAAGGAACCATATGAGAAGGGGTATGGATATGAACAAGGCAAAGGAAGTACGTCGTGATGTGTGGTACTATGTCTAGAAAGTATGTCGTGATGTGTGATACTCTGTCTAGAAACTATTTCGTGAAGTGAAATTGCTTGGTTTAAATATATCTCTTTTAACGCCCCATTGATGGTTTTCTATCGCAACTGTAGAATATCTCTTAATTTTCCGTTTATTGAGAACATATGATACTTTCCAAATGGCCGAATTAACTACTCACACAATCTTTCTTTATTCGCCCCAAATATCGCGTTTAATTTACCTTTCCCATTTTTTAATAGTTATGACTATTTCTCTTCACATTTCTCACACAAATAATTTATCTTATGAAGTAATACAGTTGAATTCTCTGCTAACACTATCATGTGTCAAAAGTTTCGATACTTTATTCATCATTATGATCTTGAGTTATTTCATATTTTAGTCTATATTTGTTAATAATAAATGGCCAGTGTGACATATTACTTTTTGTTTTAATCTTTTTATAACATGAAATCACAAAGTTAAGTTTCAGTTCACTCTCATGTAACATTATCTTATAATTATGTTTCTAATATCTTCAAAAAAATAGCTTACCATTTTTTTATTAGTTAGTCTTACAAAAGACTGATCATTTTAAGATTCTTAAAGATCTCAATAAAACATAATTAAAAACGAATAATCCTATACACCTGCTCCCGGATATATTATACGTGGCCGGCATACACTCCTCTGGGATGCGAGTAACGATGAAAAGGAACTGAGGCCGTTAGGGGTTCCGTGATATATAACGATAGACTAGCATAATGTGAAGAGTTTTGTGGGAAAGGTTTAAATCGACCCAAAATGATTGAAGATTCTTGAGTGAGGGACCATCACACCCCTCGGCACGGGAATAGATTGGAGGATTTGGTCCTCTTTTGTTAAAAAGTAATATATTTACAAATTGTAAGATTTATTTTCTTCACTTCACTAAAGTATAGTTTTTACATACCGGGTTGCTTCATACTTCTAAAAATGTTTATAAATGGTCTAAAGTTTAAAAAAAATCCTTTTTCAGAGAATATTTAGATTTAAGAAAGTTTCTAAACTTTATTGAAATTTCTCCGTCAATCTTATTCCAACCTTACCTCGGTCTACCTCTTCAATAGCTACATTCGTTCCAGAAAAATATATACGTTTCATAATTTTTTCGCGATTCATTCCCTGAATGTAGCCAAACCATCTCAAGATTCCTTCCGGAATTATGCTAATAACATCTATATCTAACAAACAGTTATACATTTTGACAAACAGTGATTTACGTAAACTATGTTATTATCAAATTTATGCTCGAAGCATAACTCAATACTGGAAAACAATACCCTATTTTACTGTTTTTTAATATTGGACTTGAGTTATAAGGCATCATTAGATGTCAAACGTCTTAATAAAGTTCATTTTTTCACTCCAAAAGTTTAGTTTAACATCGAAATTCTAAAAGCGAAATCAATGTTTAAATGCAAAACAAACATGATTTCGAAAAATAGTTAAAAGGTTTTTTTTATTAAACAACGTAACATATGGTACAAATATTTGTTAAGGCTATACCTATATACAAATTTATTACTTAACTTATCTTATTTATATATTATAATTTATGAACTTACTTAATCTTTTATTCCTACATGTCATTTTTATTTTTTATAATCTTAATATCTGAATTCTTAGAAATAATTAATACCTACATACTACTTGTAACTACAATAGATGACAATTCTTACAACTAATAATTTAGCAAGAACAAGTCCACTCGTTCAGGCTCCTTGTATTCCATCACAATCACAATAGTTTAAAGGTATTTTCTGTAGGTTTAAGTACAGAAACAAATACTTACAAAAGAAAATAATAATAAATACTTCGTATTTTCTTCACACAATCGAAATTTATTAAACTTTTTACGTTATCATTGTGATAAAGTAACTGTTTCAAATTACGTAAAAGTATCCAGAATGACCCACAAGAAATTATGATCTCACAAAATCCGAGAGGAAATTTGAAAAGCAATCTACTTCCTGCAGACTCCTTCATCTCTAAATTTCTTATCTTGTTTCTTTGTGGAGCTTTTGCAAGTTTTTTGATAAGTCCATTTCTTCAAATTCAATTTTCTCTCGTTGGTATTCTCGGAGAAAAGAAACATTGGGCCTTTGATGGGCACTTTAAACTTATCAAGCTTCGTTATCGAATTATGTCAAGTGTTTGTTTGTGTGTAAATACGACATGAGAATTTCACACCATAATCCAATGTAAACATAACATAATGACTTCATTAGAGCTACATACTGTGTAATAGAAGAAGACAAAAAACACTTGCGAGGTTTTAATGCCAAATCTGTTTTAATATAATAAAAAAATAAAAAATTCTCATAACATTTTGAGAATAAAAGTGTACAGGTTATTAGATGAAGAGGAATTTAAAAGAAATGTAATGCGCTTGGATATAACAAGAATATAATAAGAAAGTTTTTATTTCTCTTTAAAACAATTACATTTCTAAAAAACACATAAATATAAAGACCTAAGTTAACTTGAAAGTTAAATTTTGATAGTTTTCATATTTTGGGCGAGAAAGCATACGATTTTTTAAATATATATTTTCACTTTAATTAAATCTTACTTAGGAAACGTACTCGATTGGCATAGGAATTAAATCTTACTTAGGAAACGTACTCGAATGGCATAGGAATTAAATCTTACTTAGGAAACGTACTCAAATGCCATAGGAATTAGATCTTACTTAGGAAACGTACTCGAATGTCATAGGAATTAAATCTTACTTAGGAAACGTACTCAAATGCCATAGGAATTAAATCTTACTTAGGAAACGTGCTCGATTGGCATAGGAATTAAATCTTACTTAGGAAACGTACTCGAATGGCATAGGAATTAAATCTTACTTAGGAAACGTACTCGAATGGCATAGGAATTAAATCTTACTTAGGAAACGTACTCGAATGCCATAGGAATTGAATCTTACTTAGGAAACGTACTCAAATGGCATAGGAATTAAATCTTACTTAGGAAACGTACTCCAATGGCATAGGAATTAAATCTTAATTAAGAAACGTACTCGAATGGCATAGGAATTAAATCTTACTTAGGGAACGTACTCGAATGGCATAGAAATTAAATCTTACTTAGGAAACGTACTCGAATGGCATAGGAAAATATTTATAAATGTTATATTTAAATATTTTTGCTCCGGTCACTATCACATTAGCTACTCAAACAAACCACTTATGTAAAAAAACAGAATATTCTAATGCATCACAAGAATAAATTTAATATGAAAAAAATATCAAAAGTTATTATATTTTCCAAACAACTAGAAAAATTATAAAGAAAAATGATTATGAAAGACAGATGCTTTACGAACTAGGTCATTATTCATCAAAATCATTTAATTTTTGCATAATAAGAGAATCAATCATGTATGCAAAAGTACATTCCTTTAAAATATTTTTTTTAGAAATATATATACATACATATCACGTCATGTACCTTGCTGGGTAGGCCGAAAAATAGTTCTCCAAACTTTTGTATCCAGGCTCTTAACTTTCGCTTCCTTCACATCATATATCTCGCTGTGCACAATGATCTATTATTCATATTTCTCACATTACTTTATTTAAAATGTAGTCCATTTAAACCAGCCATGTTTTCTTCGATATTCCCCTCTAACGCACATCCTGCACATATGATTAACCTACATACTCGCTTAGTCATTTTTTCGGCATTCATTATCTCTATATGTCTAAAAAGAGCTTACTCTGTAAACGGCGCTATACAAATTGCCATTTTATTATTATTATATCTCCTTAATCTTATTGAAAACATTCATTCTAGCCATGCATTCATTTCTGATATCTTAATTCCGCCTTCTTACAGACTGATATTCCATATTGTTTTCGTAGTACACACATTTACACACCATTATTCTTACTGTTATCATTTTACCGAATTCAAGTTTCACTTCGATAAGTCAAGATGTAAATATAATTATCATCATCATTGTTTCCATAATAGGGTAGACAGATAGAACAGATCTTCACTTCATTCGATCTTGACACATCTATCGATCCAGCCACATACATGCCCTAGTTAAGAAAATATCTATCTTCCAACCTGGGAGTTGTGAGTTCAATTATGTTTTGTACCTAGTTTTTTTTAGAAAAAAAGGTTTAATGGTTTTCACTTAAAGCTTATTTAATACCTTTCGGTTATATAATAATACAATGTAATACAGCTTTTCATATGTACTCTTTATTAAAAATAAAAACATGTACGAGTAAAGTATCTTTTTTTTGGGAGCTATTACATTATAACATAAAGTAAAAAGACAACAAAAGCCTTGAAACAAGTTTTACTTTAATATATATTTATTTTGTGTTTCTTTAATTAAATTTAATCAAGCTTTATGTTTTACGACGAGATCACGTCTGCAAGTGACATTTTATCTCACGTTAGGGAATTATGTACTCGGATATATACATATTATGTGAATGAATATATTATATATGATAATTTAATGATTCCCAAAATTCTTGAAAACTGTACGTTTCAAGTTTTTTTCTCGTTGCCATACTTAAAGCTAAATCTGAAGATGACTTATAAAACTTACTTCAAAAGTTTTACATAGCATAATTGAAATATAATACGAGTGTGTATCATATATCAATCAAAAATATAATATTTAGCGAATCTGCGAGATGCAAGCTACGAGTACATATTAACAAAAAATATGCATTTTAAATACCGTACAGTGAATATTAATACCCATAATGACTTACACATATAAATTGCAGAGCAAAGCAAATGCATTGTCTGGATGCCTCATAAATAACATACGAAATATTTTGTACACATGGACAAAAAATGAAGTGAGGACTATAAAATATATATAAGACCTGTTATGGCATATGCTACTGAACTAGAGGTGATGTCACATCAATGAAGGCATTCTTTAAAACAGGGTGTCTTAACCTTTTTGAGTCGTGCCCCAAATTAAGGTAATATTTTTATTTCGCTATCCAAGAAAAGATAAATAAAATAACACATAAAAACAACAAATAAATCATGTTTAATAATACATAATACAGTACTTACATACGAGTATATAGGTAACAACATTAAACCTTAGTGTGAACCTTGGTTTTGAATAAGTTTTGAAAACTCATCAAATCTTGATGTCATATTAGATATGCTACACCTTAGGCCTTCTTCATACTGTAGTCTGATTCGCAATTTGGTATTTGCTATAGTTAAAGTTAAAAACCCTGATTCGCACAAATATGTTACTGCAAAGGTAATAGTACGTTCAATGCTTCGATTTCTAATGTTAGCTTTTCGTTTTTTTTTATTTCCACCAGAATGCACGTGAAGACTCGGTACTTTTGTTGAAACTGTAGCGAAGTGCCTTGTCACTTTGTATTTCGATTGATTGCTCTTGTAGGTTAATATTAATACTAACAAAATCTTCATGCAAATCATTTACATCAAAATTAAATGACATTCATACCCAATTATATTGAAAAATATCTCCTTCGCGAATAAACCGATAAAATTATACTATTCGATATCCTAAATAACTGTTGATAATTGTTTATTTGTCAGCGAAATTAATGGTTTCATATTTAATAAATTGCTTAAGGGTTGAAAAAAGACAAGTTTTTTTTCTTTCACTTATTTCTCCATAATTTTAACTTGCGTTTGAATTTTATTACATTTGTAAAAATCGTATGTTATTATCACAAAAATATTATTTTTAATAAAAATATTTCATGATCCATTAAATTTGCTAATCGACTCAATTTTGGATCACGACCCCCATGTTAAGATATCCTGTCTTAGAGCATCAAAAATAAAGACCCTGTGATGTATAACTGGTAAACTTTGAAACAGATAGGAAATTAGAATAATGTGTGAAATCGAATACATCGTAAAATGGAGAAGGCAGATAAAACGTTGTTGGCGGAATCACGTTTAAATAATGGATGAAACCCGGATTCTCCGTATAGTTTCTCATGATTGCCCCATCAGTTGACCAACAGACAGACCCCATAAAAGAAAGAGAAACAGCTGGCAGTAAACATCCTATGAATAATGTAGAAAAAATAAATTGAAAATCTTCTTCATGGAAAAGAAGTTTTTTTTTCGCATTCGTAGCATTTGTTTCGATTTTTGCCTAAATATATATTTATTGAAATGGAAGACTTGTTTGTGCTCCTCTGATGATGAGGTGAAAGCCTTGAAACCGGTAGGGTTATACCGTTATAAAAAGTGAAATAAACAGTGTTTGATAAAATAAATTAAAAAACAATATTTCTTTTGTTGCACACATTGCGATCTGGCTAGCTTATTGTCATGTGGCAAAATCTTCCATTCAACCATCTTAATTACTAGTCATTAATATAACGTGTTTCTTTCCTCTCCACCATCCCTTCCTTTTCCTTTGATTGTTGATATCTCACATTTACTTTAATATGTTTATGTCCATGAATTAATCTTTTGAATATGTTTTGTGACCATGTTATCTTTATTTACTTTGTCTGGATGGTTGGAAGAGATTGCCGCCTGGCCATAAACCCACCAGATTGTATTTGCAATAAAACGTTAAATGAATTAATAAAAAGGTGTTAAAGAGACTTTAAGTGAAGACCAGAAAGGAATATTTTTTTATCATAAATATCTATGTTCCAACTGATATCGAAACCGCAGCCTCCAGAATGATAGACAGGTGCTTTACTGACTAGGCCATTGTGGTTATTAATAATTTACAGTTACTTTTTGTCCTCTGCTATTTTTTGTGGCACCATAATTAAAAATAAAATTATGTATCCAAACTTGGTTACTTACCCCAACGGTTAAGCTGCTTTAAGGTTGGAATTTTCTCAAATACATAATACTTCATTTTACACGTATAGTATTCGCAATAATACCAATACATCACACCTTAAACAATATATATTATTTACGCTGATTTGTTAAAAAGAGTATAAAAGAGGATGCATAGCAATAAATCCGCCAAAAATAAAGCACGTGAAACCATATACATTAAAAATAAATAAGTATATTATTTGAGGTGTTTATTGTATAATTTTACGACCAATCTGCTCTAAAGTACAAACTTCGGTGGGTCGAACATGGGGAGGGTTTCAGTATCTCCATACCCTCCTGAAAAGCCACCCCCAATGCGGAGCTGGGAAGGCTTGTTCAAGCTCCTAACTAACGCCTTCAACTTAACTGTAATTTGTACCGTGTGAGCGATCTTTATATTGTTTCTATTACAGAGGTTCTCAACATACTTCCTTCACGATTAAATCGAGGAATCCTCGTATGATTTGGGAATTACTTGGAAAGTTTAGGAATTATATTAACAGGCATACCTGTTTGAAAAATTTATAAATATTTATTTATATTTTTATCACGTCAAGCCACATTTTAATTTTCATTTTATGAAGTGATATCACGTGAAAATAATTATACAGTGTTCGAGAACTTCTGTAGCCTAGTTGGTAAGACGTCTGTGTTCCGACCAGGGGGTAACGGGTTTGATTTCCAATGGAATTCAATTTTATTGAAAAAGGTTCCAGTCTGGTTTTTTCTATCGTTCAATACAGATTCGGACACATTGAAGAGCGCGACTGGAAGATAATATTTTCTTCTGCTACAATAATTAAGCCACTGAAGTAGGCACGGAACTCGCGGTTCATATCGCACGTAAAATGACATACCATAAGGAATCTAAAAAAGTCAGATGTTTTACTAACTAGGACAAGGAGATCGTCACTGGAAAGAGATTGATAGAGATTGCCACATACACAACGAATGTATAATAAAATAATACAACTTTTGACATTTTGAAACTTTTTTTTTCATTGAAGCTTTTTTTATATTATTTCAAATAATATAAATTTGAAAACAAACTTTCATTTCATTGAACAAACATAAAAATCTTAATATTGATATGTTTCTCAACTCTCACGGAACTCGAAGCTTTGCTAAATCATTAAATTCATCCCACAGAACTTGGACCACGCTCCAACTCTATATTAATTATTCAACTCGAAATGAATGCAAATTCAGAAGTTAAAACTTATTCATCTTCTTCATCGCGTGTTCAATACTAAACGACAAAGTCCTCTGCTATGTACGGAACTTGTCGCACCATTCGTCTCCAATGCAGCGTTTCAAGAACACGTATTAACTATTTTATTTGGTTCACCCATCTTGTAGGAGACTTTCCTCTTATTCGCACTTCCTCAACTTTCGTATTTTTTTTCTTACTTTACTTTTTCTGCATAGTCGTATTATCGAAAGGCTTGCGGTTTTCAAAGCATTTCAATCGAAATTTTTAATGTAATATACTTATTTGTTCAGAATCCAGAAGGGCATCTGCCACTCGTGTTACTAACTCATTAATGGCAGATAATTAATTTCAGTCTCTTTAATTTCCGAATATGTGGCAACAAGATAAATTTTCTCCTTTTGATTTGTTCCCTCGATTTGGGGAATCACGATCTCCATGGTCATCAATCGGCCTTTCGCCAACATTTTGCGCCGTGTAACACCTCCTAAAATGAGGACCTCTATCTTTTTACCTGGTCACTCCAACTGGTGGGTGCTCGCTCTCTATTTGGAAGTCTAACGCGTGTTATTATTGTTCCCAAACTCTTTTTTTTATTCTTCAGTTACCATCGTGATTTGAACCTGAAGTCCCCTGGTGGAAGTAAAATTTCTTACTAACTATGCCACTGAAGATCATCCTTCCTAATTTCAACCATTCAAAATATTGATCTCTTTAATGCCATTTAGTGACCGAAGTTACTCCAAGAAGACCTCAGATTCGTTGTAGTTGTTATATATCAAAATATATCACAAGTCTTTTTAAAAAAAATAATGTTCTCAGACTTATCAGACGAAACGTACATGGAAGTCTATTCCGTAATATGAAGTCCACCGCTCAGAACAGGGATCAATATATCTTGACATATTTACTCAATTTACCTTAATTCTCTTTATTTGTTCTTGCTAGTTTTTCAAATATGTAAATGTCAGGTAGTTATTACACAGTTTTTTTATTCTTTTTATATGCTGGTAAACATTTTGATTACATTTTATTTATAGCCGGTAAACATTTTGGTTACATTTTATTTATATGCTGGTAAACATTTTGGTTACATTTTATTTTATATTTGTGAAATATAAGATCGCCGGTGATCTTGGTAATAATTTAACTTCAAAAGAAAACAAATTCAAAATTTTATCAATAAAAGAATATTAAAAAGCAGAACGCAATGATTCTATTTTAAATAATACAACTGAACGACATTCGTGTTCTTATTATATTTTTGCTGTTATAAAGTCGCTGGTTAATTCTTTTTATAAATTACTTTAAAAGAAAATAAATTATTGTATTCTTTCAATAAAAAAATTAAGGATCAGATACAATGATTCAAATTTAAGAAGTGGAACTGGACAATATTACAACGATTTAACTACAGTAGTATGTATCGACTTCTTGCGCATTTTTATTATTTAATTTACATAATAAAAATGAACAATAATTAAAAAAAATAGAACCGTCGATAGATTTAGGAGAACCTAAATATTCAGTTTATAATTATTGTATTGTACTCGTACTTCCGTTATATAAAGTTCAATTTGGCCGGCCTATTATGACGGGATTTTTTTCCAACCGACCAAAAATATGCTAAGTGATTTTATGAAAAATGTGGTGTATATTTTTTTATTCGTTCGAAATAGGTTGAACCCAATTACATTAAACAAAATTTACAATGTACGAGGCATATCTAGAAAGTAAGTGTACTGAATTTTTGTAGGTTACAATTTTTTTTTATTTTAACAAAAAAATTACGTGGTTACCGTAGTACATATGTATGCTATTTTTCGACATAGTCGCCATTCCTCTCAATGCAGGTGGTGAAGCGGGGTATCAACTTTTTGATGCCTTCCTCGGAGTAGTTTCACGCCAACCCCTCCGTCCACTTCTCCACCTCCTCCTTTACCTCTTCGTCGGTTAAAAACCTTTTTCCACCCATGTGCAGCTTCAGGGAAGTAAAGAGATAGTAATCTGAAGGTGCTAGGTCAGGGGAATGCGCGGGATGGTTCAGGACATCCCATTTAAACGAGGCGAGCAGTTCCTTCGTGGAGTTGGCCGTGTGTGGTATGGCATTGTCGTGCAGCAGGCAGACTCCCTTTGTCAGCATGCCTCTTCTCTTGTTCTGAATCGCCCTCCGCAATTGTTTTAGGGTCTCACAGTATCTTGCAGAGTTGATGGTCTCCCCTTGAGGCATATATTTAATTAAAATTATGCCTTGACAGTCCCAAAACACGGATGCCATGATTTTCTTGGCTGAAATTGTGGTTTTGAACTTTTTGGCGGAGGGTGAAGAGATGTGACGTGACCGTTTTTAAACTCACGACACCACTTGTACACACTCGTACGATTCATAGCTTTATCACCATATGCAGTTTTCACCTCATTATAAACCTCAACCGGAGGTTTTCCCTTCCAAACGAGATAACGGATGACACCGCGTATTTCGCATTTGGCGGAAGATTGGATTGACATTTTTCACGAAACGTGTTGTCGCGTCGACACTTCTCAACGTACTGACCTCGAACTGGTCTCGTTGCGGAGGGGAAAGGTCAGGCTACACGGAAGTGTAGCCAACATGCCGAAAATAAAATCCATCCGGTCGTGAGAGCCTCAGTACACTTAGTTTCTGGATACGCATAGTATGTATAAAAAAATTGAAGTCTTAAATATAATATTAGGAATAATGAATACTTATGTTTTTTTGTGAAGGGGATTATGTTTAAAAAGTTTATTCAACAGCTCAATCTTTAATATATTCAACGAAATATTCAACAACGTCATTGCGTGTGCAAGTGGTGAGGCTTTTCATAACTTAGTTCGTACAAGTGATGGATAGCTTTTTGGTTCCATCGGGAATCGAACCTGAATTGTCTATAAATATTTTGAAGTTTGATTCTAATCTACTGTAATTTCGTTTTCTCTTAAGTTCTTGGTTTATTTAGAATAATGAGTGAGTTTTTACTTAACCTTAATATGTTTTCTGTAATCGAACAATTTATACTGTACGATTCAGTATTATAGTGTATTACCCTTTCAATGTTTTAAGTATAACCTGACTGGTGTATTGTCATATATGTAGTAATGTCTTCCAACTAACCAGTAAGGTGTTAAAATGGCATTAAAAGGTAAGATGTTAAAAGGCCGGGTAAGAAACCAACCATTAAGATGTTAAAAAGCTTTGTAAGAAACCTAGCGTTCTACCAACTAGGCCGTAAAGGTCGTCTTCATCGGTTTTGGTAATAAAAAAATAATTAGAAACCTGATTGATTAAAACTTTTGATTAATCTCGTTTGTGTAAATGCAGTTATACAAAGTCACGATCGAGTCAAGATGTAAGAAAAAACATAAATTTTTCACCAAAATATACTTTGAAAAAGGAAGATTGCGTAATAAAATATATGTACCTTCAGGCTTACACTGATCGGTATAAGAGTGACTTGGATATCTCTGAGGGAGTATGCCGACCTTCGTTCCCAGACTCCAAACTCAGGCACCCAGAGCACTCTGTGAATGGAGGCTTGCGCCGTGAGATGTGATTCCCATCGCTTCTCTTGACAGCTGCCCATTTTTCTTCATGTTTTGTTACGTTCGATTTTTTACTCTCTCCATTTAATATATCATGGAATCCCCCTGCTCTAAAATACAATATTTACTTTCTATCATATTTAAGATATTATCCAGGGTGAATTTTTCAGGAAAAGTAATCGGTAATTCATTGTTGAGAAAAAACATTATTTGTTATAGTAAATGAATGAATGTCTATTACATTAGTGAAGGATCAGGGTATTTGTTACTCGTGCCACCGGAGATAACTATGTAAGCCCATTTGTGAAATATTGTTATATAACGGGAATGGGGTTTTAGTGTTTGTTACTTGTTTGAGTCTTCTATATCTATGAGGTATTTGGTAATTGATACAAAATTTACCCGATTGGGCTTGTAAAATATTGTTATATTACGGGAATGGGATTTTAATGTTTGTAACTTGTTTGAGTCTTCTATATCTATGAGGTCTTTGGTAATTGATACAAAATTTACCCGATTGGGCTTGTGAAATATTGTTATATTATGGGAATGGGATTTTAATGTTTGTAACTTGTTTGAGTCTTCTATATCTATGAGGTCTTTGGTAATTGATACAAAATTTACCCGATTGGGCTTGTAAAATATTGTTATATTACGGGAATGGGATTTTAATATTTGTAACTTGTTTGAGTCTTCTATATCTATGAGGTCTTTGGTAATTGATACAAAATTTACCCGATTGGGCTTGTAAAATATTGTTATATTACGGGAATGGGATTTTAATGTTTGTAACTTGTTTGAGTCTTCTATATCTATGAGATCTTTGGTAATTGATACAAGTTTTACCCAATTGTGCTCGATTCGTCGCTGTTTGTTCCCAGTTGTGCTAAGCAAATCGACGTGTGAGTATCTCAGAAGCACGTGCTTATATCTTTGTATTTATTATGGTGCAATTTTATTGGTTTTCGTCGAGGCTGACACCATATTACTGTATATTTAAGAGGGCTATGAAACTTTCTAAGCCTACATTTGGAAAAAGTAATTAAAAAATTGGGGACCAAAACGTAAATCGTTAAGCTACAAATCTCTAAAAGTTCCCTTTTTCATATTTTTTCTTAAAAATTAGACATTCTCGTCAATAAATAAAATTTTGGTGTTCAACACAGTGCTGAAAAGCTGGTTGGGGTAAGATATATTTATAATACAATACTAAGAGAAAGAGTTTGTAAGTTAGTACATTTATCCGTATTTGTAAAATTCAAGAATCACTGCCAATTCAATGGAAATTTCCCACACTTTATTTAACATCTCGCTTAAAAATCAGGAGGCTTAGTAAGTAGTAAAAAGGGGAGAAAGTTGGATAAAAAATGGGTCTGCACCACTTTTATAATATGTTGTTTATAGTTAAGGCATTAACGTTGTGGAATAAACAGTGTTTGTTAAAAATAAATTACAACTTTTATAATAATTAGATACGTTGCCTTATCTTACAGAGGTACATCAAAACAACGCATACCAGAATTCTTGCAATTACGGCTTTATTGTGAATTGACGTACAATATACCATCACGCCGTTCTCCTGTTGGAATAGATAAAAAAGATAAAACGTTAGGTGTTTGACTCGAAAGTCATATTTGGCCTTGTCTTCACATCAATACATCTTCTCATATAGCCCTTCGTATATTCATTTTACTTCAAAGATAAATGTATTAATTTAAGTTGTATGTTTACTTGAATACGTGAACATAAACATTAAATACTCATTCGTGCCTTAATTGGTAGGATGCCTGTCTCGCAACCCGGGGATTGTGGGTTTGATTCCCTGTAGTACCCGATTTAAAAGAAAGAAAAAAAGGATTGCATTCTGGTTTTCACTCAAGCCTTTTAAGCGTATTAAGGTTCTTTTAACATCTTACAAATTGGTTGGCAGATATTATTTTATGGCAAGAAGTCAGTCAGGTTGTACTTTATACAACTAAAGTGTATGTTAATACAGTGCGATACTGAATCTTTAAGTATAATCAATCAATTGACGAGCATGTCTAAAAACTAAGGAAAAGAGGGCAACAAATTTAGGCAATGGATCGGAGCGTGGTTGTTATTGCGACAGGAGTTTGATTACTTGGGCTTGCAGGAGGAACGACTTGTAGCAAAGGTTTGTGTGAACCCTTGAGTGTGGTGTTTTTTTATGATTATGTGCGGCACATTATAGTATGAACTTTTTGGTATCTCTGGAGTGATGAAGTGTGAGGGGTTTGATTCACGTAATATATACATATGTGTGTTTGTAATAGAGTGTCGCTGTTTATCGAGTTGATAAAACTGTGCAAGTATAATAAATAGTATAATAAAGAATGGGAAAGAAATATTCATTTATTTTTTCATGTTATATGTCCTCAGTAAGATACAGGCAAAAGCCTAGTTTACTGGGAACACGACAAATAAAAGGCAACAAACCCAGATTCATTGAAATTGTGTGTCCACATTAAATTACCTGTTGTTTTTTAACAAATTGTGAATTTATGAAAATTTCTTATTACATATAAATAAATACATCCTAATTTTAAATAAACCAAGAACTTAAGAAAAAACGAAACTTACCATCATAGTTCAAAATCGAACTTCAAAGTATTTTTTGCTTCACAAACGGACTCTAAATCTAGGAAAAAGAAGCACATGGCTTAGCAATTAAGCCGTGAAGGTCGAAAAACAAAATTGGATATCAGTTAACACCGGATGCTTGCGCAAGACAAGTTTGGTTTGATGGGAATTATTTTAAACATGGGTTTTCACTTTTGAAAATAATTTGCTTTTTGTATCCAACGAACCGGCACGTCTTGTTTATTCGCTCAGTTGAAATATATTTTTGGGGTTTATTAAATTAACGGTTTATTTTAAAACCACATTATTATGTCTGTTGTTTTTTTTAATTAACCAAAGGCGAATAGTTTTTGTAGTATACGTATTTTTATATTAAGTTAGGTTTATTTTCAGCATAGAACACAATTTAGTTCAACAGTGTAACGTTTAAATTCCAATTAATAATTTAATTTATTTTCATAGTATTGTAAAACTAATGTTTCACAATTTTTTCAATTTCAAACTAAAAGATATTCAATATTAGGTTTTTGAAATAATGGAGATTCAATTGATAATAACGAAATTTATTTTTTTAAAACTTGCCTTAGTTATTTTCGATTAATTCTATTATTTGGTTAATGGGCGATTCAAACATATTAATAAATGTGGCCAGGAGACAATATTATTTTCAGTAATCGAGCATCCTGGTTAACTATTGGATAAAACATGGAAATCGTAGATCATATTGATATAAACAGTTACACATCTTCAGGGGAGCGCAAACAAGACTTGTTTTTTTTCGCATTCGTAGCATTTGTTTCGATTTTTTCCTAAATATATATTTATTGAAATGGAAGACTTGTTTGTGCTCCTCTGATGATGAGGTGAAAGCCTTGAAACCGGTAGGGTTATACCGTCATAAAAAAGTGGAATAAACAGTGTTTGTTAAAAATAAATAACAATGTATAAAAATAATCGATGTGTGCCTTATAATTGCAATTATTTTTTAATTTTGCCACACTTTGTACACGACACCACGTGATTGGTTTTTACGCGAAAATCCCACCTCCAAGTTCGACCAATCTACATATTGTAAACTATCAAACTTACGCGAAAATCCCACCTCCAAGTTCGACCAATCTACATATTGTAAACTATCAAACTTACGCGAAAATCCCACCTCCAAGTTCGACCAATCTACATATCGTAAACTATCAAACTTTTGCTAATAAAATTAAGAAAGGACCGGAATCAAAATTGACAAATTGAGTTTTAACAGCTTGGGACTAATCCCAGAAAAAAATAGTGCAGCACTCATTAATTATTCATCAGCAAATCTCTCGAGGGCTCAGATGATATATTATTGTTTATGAAAATACAGAAGTTCAGAAGAATGAAATACTGACATTGATTCAGAAGAAAGTGATTAATGCCTTCTGATGAATACCATTTTACCTGTTTATTTTTGTTGTACAAAAGTTAAAGTGCGTCCAGCATGCATTATATTTGTAAATTAATTTGAATACATATTTGTGTTGTTCTGTTTTTCTTTTTTACTTTTTTTTTTCAACTGTTAAGTAAAGTTTATTTTTTTAACATGAAATGTCTCACTGCAAGGACAATCGCTTAATTGGGATAAAATTGTCTCGTCCCGATTAAGCAAAATTTATCGTACTCGTATATACACGTATAATAGAAACTCGAATTTCATAATAAATTCAATAGAAAATTTTTCATTATATGTAATCAATCAATACTAGACATTCGTAATCCAGACAAATTGAGAAAATGTTTTTAGCGTCTACAAGTTAAGATCAGGTATGTTAAAGTGACAACATAAAAAAATAGAAGTATATTGCGAAAAAGATAAATTGTCATATTTTTTCAAATTAAACAAGACTCAAGTTGTTTTGATCGAGATAAACATTATCGATTTATTTTTTGTCTTTTTGGACCGGAAACATTTTGAAACTTGTCAAAATAATGTTGAACCTCCCATTAAGGTCTAATATATTTTTCATTTAATAATGAAATGACTGTGTTACTTGTGTGAAGTTTAAAAGTAATTTTCAAACAAAGCAGCGCAATTTATCTTTTGGATTATTCTCATTTATCTGTGTGTTCAGGTGAACGCACATGATAAGAGGGGCGGAGACAGGGTCGTTTCATAAAAATAATCACCCAACAGTGTCCTGAAATTCAGAGGCAAGAGGAGACCGAGGAAAAAATAAATCGCTAAAATGTTCGTCAAACTCTAAATTCAGGACATAATACGACATAAATGAAGATATCTTGTGTTATTAAGTGGCCAAGGAAAACGTGCACAGGCGCCTTCTATCTACAATTTGGAAGATATTTATATTCGATCACTAGAGGTTACATATATTAATGACACATGTGATTTTTATAAATTTTATTCGAAATTAATGTTTCACACGCAATATGAAACAGTGTGCGTAAATATGTATATCCTTACTTTTCAAAATTTTACCTCCATATTAAATTGATGATTGTAAGTAAATACTTATTTATATAAATATAAAAAATATGGCAAACGGCATTGCATTTCAAACTTTTCATTTCATGGCACCCTAAAAAAACTTACCAATCAGTGAGGTGAGTGAGCCTGTGGTTCCTCACACCCTTTCTGAAATCTTAGAATTAATTAGACACAACTACCCTAATTTTCTGTTCTATGTTGATTTTTGAGCGATATTTGATTTTTATTACAGCTACTTTCAAAAACCAAGTTTCGCATAGGTAAGTCGTCTTTAATGGAAAAAGAGTCCACTGAGTTTTAGCACTCAGTAAACAAGATTCTTCCTGTACTGATATTCAAAACTCAATTTGTCCCATATCGACATTTTTTTTTACAATATGACAGTTACTACCATATAGTGGTTACGGTTACTCTGAGGTTACTGTCATATTGCAATTATTCATGTATTCTTAGGCATTAATCACTTTATGAAAACCTCTAGAACATTTTTGGTTTATAAATTAGCTTTTTAACATTTTTTACATTAAAAGAGACAACGAATAAAAGAGCAAAATAAACATCGGTTTGAAACAAAGGGGGGGTTGAAATTGAACAGATAATATATAATTGGTAAAATAATAAGGTAGAGTCATAATGAGGTAGAATGATTAGTCGTATCTCATATTCTTTTACTGATCTCAAACCATAATCTAACACTATTCAAGGGATCCTTCTCATACTCAGCCAGCAAATGCTGGAATGAGTTGCCCCAGGCCTTGAAGGAGCGGGTAAATAGTTGTACCTTCAGGCATGCTCTAAAGAGTCTAAAGCGTTATCTTCTGGGTGGTTAATAGGTTTTTTTAGTGGTTAATATGTCTCTTATTTGCTTTTTTTTCGTTCTTTCTTTTCCCTCTTTTCGCTGGTGGTGAATCGGGGATTGTGCGTGCGTGTTTGTGCGTTATCTTCCAATTCTATTTATATTACTGCTTAACTATTTCAATGTATTGTGTCGTGGTTTTTTTTATGTGTAAACATCATTTCCCATTTGTCATTTTACTTTTATAAAATTTGGACTCCTTTGAGGCTTTTATTTTTTTCGTTCTTGCTGACAGTTAACTTGAGGTGGTATATGTGGGTTTACTTTTTATTTTGTTTTCAGCCATATATTTTGTCTGTTTTTTTAATCAAGATATACGGGAGTGTAAACTGAAAGCCCCCCGATGCCTTGCGGTCGGGCTCGCCCTACATTAGTGGGGTGTTTGTGGGATGAGCCCGGACCTTTTAATGTCTTCTCTTTTTTTTGTATTTTTCTGACATCTACTTATTTTCTGTATTTTTCCCCTTCTTATTCTAAATGTGCAAGGGTGTGGCCTGAAAATATCTGGTGTCCCCGTGGCTGGGCTCGACCTATATTGGTGGGGTGTACTTGGCCGGTGGAATGTTATTAAATGAGCCCAAACCTTTTGATAGCTTCTGTCTTTAATATATTCTCTGCAATTTATGTGTTCTTGAAGTATATTTAAATGTATTATGTACATACTATGTTGCTATCAATAAACCTATATTTATTTATTTACATATCTCCCCATTCATCTCAGACAGCATAATGCCAATAGTTCCATTGAGAGTTAATTTGGTATTCAAGTTATAATATATAATAATATCATTAATAGTTCTACATATATCTTAAATACGAATTATGTCACCATCAGCTAAAGTACAGAGTTAAATGTTAAATAGTTCATTCCTTGTAGGCTTCTGAGAAACGCACACAATAGAGAGTTGGTGACTTTGTGGTCTACGCCCTGAATTTTTCCGCTTTCAAAAAGAAATATCTCATTTAGTCAGCGATCGTTAGAATAATTACTCTCTCGATAACTTTCCACCCCAATATTATTCAAACATGAAATGTAGAATTATTTGTGGCTGTTTCGATTCACTCGTATACAGTGGAAATAATGAGATAACACATGTCTCTTTTATGACTCGTTTGATTTTTTTAAAGAAATTTCTTGTAGAATTATGACACTGAATAGTTGACGCAATTCAAACTTAAACGATTTAAAGTATGAACCACTTAAAGCACTTAGTAACAGCACTATAAACAAAAATAATATTCCAAACTTTGACAACGTACAAGTATATAATATCCCCAAATTGTCCCACCCAGATTCTGTGTCGTGGGACAGTTTCCAGCAGGTCTGTTTAAGAATACATTAGCCAACACGCCCGAACATGGAAAATTAATTTGCTTTTCATGAATTTTCAGTTGGAAGGGTGAAATGAAACTTTGTCTTTTCAAGACAAGTGTGTCTCTAGATTTATTATATTAAAAGAATTCAGAACTAAGTCTGCTTTGCGCATTTGCCTGAAAATTGTGACGATTCAGTTAATTTGTGTTAACTACTGTAAAATACAAAAGTTATTTATATTTAATGGTCATGTATCATTAAATAACCTACCAAAGTACCAAGATAAATGTTTTTTTAGGTTAAATTAGTATTTTTGACATTTCCAGTTTTATGGGTTCAGAACTGTTCCTTTTCTGTACTTCAATAAACATCAATGATAAAAAGAATGAATTTATTTAATATCCATTTCTTATATATTGTATAATACACAAGTGAATGTTAACAATTTCTTTCAAATTATCTATCCTTTTTGCAATATAAAAGATGACTCGCCCTTCAAAGAACGACGGGAAATAATATTGTTGCCTCAGTTGTCCTTTGGAAAACTGTACCGCGTGGCTTAGCTTATGATGTCAACTTTTCGAAAACGTTGCAGCTTTCATCTTCAGGGCTCGTCTGTATTCAACTTCGTCTCGAAGCGTCAGTATCATAATTCAAACTACGTGGTACAACACTCCCAAAGACCGCATACAACTGATACAAAGAACCGCAAAAGCTTCAAAAAAATGTACTGACTTTTAAAATATAGAATAAATTGTAATATTTAGTTTTTTTTTTCGAAAATTTAATTAAAACTGTGTTTATTTATAGACGAAATAAGATTTACTTTTTTGTGAGAGTTTAAAAATAAAGTTATTTAACAGTACTTAGAAAAAAATCTATTGATTTACAAGTATGTTACAATTATTAAATATTTGTTTAATATTTACTATATTTATTGCAGCTAATTCCTTGAAGGTGTTACCCCTTCAATATTTCATATATGAACATTCTATAAATTTATTTTTCTATACATTTGATACTCTTTGAAATAAGTGTATAAGAACTTTTTTAATATCATATCTCACAGCGTCGCCTTTTATCACAAATAGGTTGTGCACATGTTTTGCAATTAAAAGGGGAACAGTTTTTTTCTGAACGTTTGAAAATCTTTTACAAATAAAGCAAAGATACTTTTACAAATAAAGCAAAGATAAATTATTTAAAATTAAGTCATATGACGTGCGTTCAATTTCAGCCATATAAAATTAGGTCTTATTTTTCTTCTTCTACTGCATCACTTCCCTTCTCTTAAATCGACATATTTTGATCACATTGGCAAATTTGTTTTCAATTATAAGTAAGTCAATGTTTGTAACTCTCAAGTAACTCTTTAAAAACACGAAAAGTCCTTACCGATTATTACTTCCTATTTTAGAGTCTGAAAGAGATCTCTTTTATTTCTAGTTTTTTTAATTTCACTTCACGTATATAAAGAAACAATTTTCAACTATTCATCGTTTTTTTTTAAATATTTTCAAACATATATATTGACAAAATAACTCTTCATTTTTATTAAAACAAAGTCTTTTTTACGAATTCTACAAAGACGATGTTATTATTCCAGCTTGAGTTTCGGCGTCATTACCAAGCTCTTCGTCAGGTGCTTCTTCTGGGTTACAATCCTAGGATTGGTCTGCACCAAACACTCGATCCCTCCACTCATCTCTGTCATCCGCCAGTCTCTTCATCTTCTGGTAGCTGCCACAGTGCACATCCCGGATCACCCGGTCCATGTAGCTATATCTAGGGCGGCTTCTATGGTTATTGCCCTCAATCATTCCCTTGACGATGGTAAGGAGCAGGCCTGGGTGCCTGATGTTATGACCTATCCAACTGGATCGTTGTTGGACAACTCTATTTAGGAGTTGCCTTGTTTCTCCAGCCCCGCTCAATACCTCGTCGTTTCGGATGTGTTAGGTTAACTAAATATTAATTCTAATATATTTATTTATTTATTTAACAGTTTTATTGCAATACAATCTGGCGGACTTATTGCCAGGCGGCAATCTCTTCCAACAAACCAGACAAAAGTAAATGAAGCAAGTTACGTGGTCGCATAAATCATTCAAATGAATATCCATACCACGAAATCCATAAACATATACGCGAGAACATGCCCACGAACCCCACAAAGACGGACAATCACCCGAAAATTATTTTTCATATAAAGTGAGATATCATCAATCAAAAGGAAAGGAAAGGATGGTGGAGAGGAAAGGAAAAGAAAAATCAGGAATAAAACACGTTATTTTACTGACTAGAAATTAAGAGTTTTTTCAGTCGCTTCTTAAAGCATGCCAAGGACGGAGCGAGTCTTATATTGGTTTGTAACGGATTCCAGAGTTTCACTGCATGGACAGTAAAGGATGACGTAAAGAAAGAGGAGCGATGAACTGGATATATCTTATATATCTTAGTTTCTAAAAAATGTTCAAAAATACTTTTTAATTTTTAAAGTAAAATATTTCAACAAATAACATATGATGTGAATAAAAATATAATTTACTTTACTGTAATCGAAAAGCTTATTCATGCAGAATTTCACTAATTCAAAACCACGCTGGGCTACTTCCTCTAATAGCACAGAAATACATTCCGCATAATCTTTGAAAGTACAAAGATATCTCCGATTTCCGATCATATTAAATATGTTTTGAAGATGTCGCACTTCTTCGTATATGTTATATATGTATTACAAAACATACAAATGTTGTATATGTATTACAACATATATTAACTTATGATGCCGACGTATCGAAAACGTTGCAGTTTTCATCTACAGGGCTTGTTTGTAGTCAACTTCGTCATGTGGATGCTTAGCCAAGCGCTATCCGACGCGCATCCACTTATGGCAAAGGTGACTGACTACAAACGAGCCCTGAAGATAAAAACTACAACATTTTTGAAACTTCGGCAGCATAAGCCAAAACACGCGGAAGAACACCCGAAAGATCTTCTTATATAACCAATTATATTAGTTTGTTTTTGAAATGTTTACCTAGTCCAATTATGGATTATACTATCCATAATAGAAAATTCAATCCAAGTCATCAGATTTAATTGCAGTCAACCGATAACCATCCCTTGTAGAACCCCCCAATAGAGCAAATGTGTCTTTTGGAAAAGTATACGGATGCAAAATATGTATTTTATATTGAGGTTCATATTTTATTGATAATATAAAATCCTTGTTGGCGTATATGTCTGTAAAATAAATAATAATAAAAAAATATGAATAATGGCAACCCCACGAGAGTAGACCATGGGGTTGCCTACATCTTGAGTTTAGCCCTCGCCAGCCTTACGAAGCGACGTTTAATAAGCAATCACTTTTGATGAACTTTTCGTTTGGCGAACTTTTGTAATTTTTATGAGAGGCTCTCACGGTAGCGAGCTGCGGGTGGAGCGCGCTCTCGGCTCACGGTCCGATCAGATGAGCTCACTTGAAAAGGCTGAAACGCCTAAAAACGCTTAGGAATAAGACTAAAAGGTTGAATTTAGTTTTTTTAACTGCTGCTTGAAATATTATCATTTGGAGCATGTTAGGTTGACATTTTTTTCTAAGTGTATCTTATGTCATTCACATATTGTTTCCATTATATATTATCCTTAATTCTTCCATTTTTATTGGCTTTCTCAATTCACCGCTCTTCTTTTTTTACGTCGTCTTTTACTGTTCATGCAATGAGACTCTGAAATTAGTTATCAATTAATATTAGACTTACTTCGTCATGTTTTAAAAAAATATTTTCAATGGAAGAAAGAAATTATCTTCCATCCTTTGTTCCTTTAATTGCTGATATGTCACATTTTCCTCATTGATGCTATTTATGTTGGTCATGAATTTTATACATATTAATAATATTTGTAATTTGTTTTATCAAATACTGTTTATTCCACTTAATGTAATTTAAACCCTACCGGTTTCGAGGTTTTCACCTCATCATCAGGGGAGCATAAACAAGATTGCATTCTTTTCGAACTGGTACCGACATACACACTTCTAACGGTAAAAAATCAGGTTAGGGATTGTGGGTGAAGGGAGGCAGGATACAACTTTAGTGAACAGCGGTGAAATCTTGGTAATATTTGTTTTTACCAGATGTTCACCCCGATGCACTGGCTTGAATATTTCTTGGATCTCTAATCTGTCAAATTTATTTCCGTTACTTTTGATATGTTAAAATTAGGCATCATCAATAGAAAATATACGATTTTCACGGTGACAATGATTAACCATTTCAGAATAGCCCTGATGATAAAGTGAAAACCTAGAAACCGGTTGTGCTATACCGTTATATAAAATAGAATAAACAGTGTTTGATAAAACAAATTACAATGTCTTTAAACCTCCACAATGTTAATGCCTTAACTATAAATAATTTATATAATAAATAAATAATAATTTAAATTTATTTCTTTAACCATATTACATCCTTTATTTACTTTCGTTTGATTGTGCACCTGACAATTAGCTTGTCAGATTGTCATGTCATAAGGTTACAAATAATTATACAACTTATTTTATTCAAATGTTGTCATTTACCTACTTATTTCTGATGACCTTACAAATTTTCATATTACCCAAAAGGCAGTGAAATAAACATCATATTTTCTGTTTTCCTTAGCAAGAATATTTATTTTCCTCCCGCATATATATTTACATATAATTGACACCCTCACCAAAATCACAATAATTTTGCGTATATGCGAAATATTATACCCTCACTCTATTCATCTTAATGAAGTGGCGAAGTCTTTGAGTCTGTGCAGTGTAATTTTCGCTGCTATTTGATGCAGTGTGCATACCAATTTGTCTTTGAAGAAACTAAAGAAGTAATGAGATTATTTCCTTCTATTCAACGCTAACTTTCATCATTCTTGTGGAATAAATTTCAATATACTAATGAAGTAGTAATTTCTTCTTGATGAAACACACAAAAAAATCTTCAATTCATAAAGTTAATTCAGGCTTATTCATCGTCAGTTAGAAATTATTTTCAATCAACAAGACGAGACGAAGGAAATACGTCGTGATAGAAAGTTTTTCGCTTTATTCTCTCTACCTTCTCCAACATAGAAATGGTGTGATGGCATATTTTATGTTACAAGACAATTTTTTAAAAAAGTTATAGAATTTCAAGCGCAAAATACGAATATATATTACCATAATACCATCACGCCGCCTCTCTGTCGGCGTAGACTTAGAAGGCTTATCGCCAGATTTTTCTTTCACAAAAAAGTGGGTGCGTCGTGATAGAAAAAGGGTGTCAGTCTGGTTGTCACTTAAAGCCTCGCTAACATATTTCTGGTTGTTTGGAAAATATTGATATATCGAATTAAACCCGCCAGGTTGTACTACATAAAGAAAGTGTAATAAAATACAATGGTAAGTTGGACAAAATGGAAAAGCATGAATAATAGATTATGTGTGATGACGTTAATGAGTGTGAAGGAAGTGAAAGTTGTGTATTTAAATTGAAAAGTATCAAAATCTGCTCTCCCTACTTCCCTTGGAAGGTACACAACTTGATGAAATAAATGTATGTATTATAAATTAATTGAGATACCAAAAATATTCACCAATCTGTTAGACCAGCGTTTCTCTTTAAATTTAGTCACGGAACCACTTAATATTTCCTTCAACACAACGGAATAAATATTTTTATCGCCTCCCTTAAATAAAACCTTCAAATTTAAAGTAACACATTTCCAAACGAAACGTTTTTAATTCTTTCATGTCCTGTAAATAAATGCTGACGCCCTGTTTGTGCCTTTCAGGAATAACATTATAAGGTTTTACTCTTTGTTGGGAATGATAATTAATAATATTTTGGGTTGTTTCCCATCATGTAAAATGCGGATTCATGCACCAATCACAACCGTTTCCTAGTATTTAGGTAAATAAGTGAGGTAGTAAACGTAATGTGCAGGCTCTGATTACAATTAAAAAGGTAGTTTAATGCAACTAGATATATTATAAACGTACCTTTACAATTTGTATATTTTCATGTGTTTTTTTTTTTTTTTCGCTGAACTTTAATTTTACAACACAAACCTCCATTTGAGAAACGCTGTGTTAGATAATAACGCAAGTACTGCGGTTAGGACACGCTTTCATTTTACAGTGAAATGATAACGTCGTTAGCTAACAGTGATCATATGGGAGTACTTTGAATTCAAACGAGAAATTTAAAAACTTAACTAACATGAAAGGTAAAGGCTATTTTACTAGGTTTTCCAGTATGAACTTCCACAAAGTAAACGCAAACAGCATTTGAGAGTTTACCGTAACTTTGTTAATTGGTGAGAGGTTGCGTTGAATCCAGTACAACCCATGAGCTTATTTGTTTGATGGCTTTATAAACAATGGTACGACTTTAATTTATTTAAAAAATGGTATTAGTCTAGTGTTCACTTAAACTGTCTGGTTAGTTGGAAGAGATTTCCACATATCCTCCAATCTCCTTTCTATCCTGCATTTTATTTTGTTTTCTGTAAAACTCTAAGGCAGTGTTCTAAAGAATATTTTTCCATATTCTCTCCATATTTTTTTTTATTTCACGTTTGCAAAATACGTGATACTTTTTTGATAACTTCGAATATTTCGTTTTGATAGTAATATTATAGCTATCTCAGATGACCGTATAACTCATGCTTAGCAGCCTTTCGAACGATTTGTCTCTAAGCCATTCGACCACTTGCAGCCTCTTCCTAGTTACCCTTCATTTCCAGCCTCTTTAGATTTTGCAGCACATTATCAAAGAAGCTCCGTCTCTGTAAATCTAGTGTGTTATTTATCCTGTAGCATTTGGCCGAAATTGTTTTCGTTTGAAATACTAAAATTTCAGTTGTAAGTAAAATACTGGAGTAATCGGAAATAAGTTTCGTAATTCTCGAATATATGTCGTTAGGACAACATTTTTGTTACTAACACCATTCTAAGTGTACTCAATGTATATTATTGATAAATGTAATAGTGTAGAGCATTTTCGGCCACTGTATACCCAAATCACTTAATCGGTATATGGTATTATTTTGAAGATGAAACCGAATAAGTTGTTTCTTCGATGCATGATGGTTGATGGTCTATTTAGAGTTCCCTTAAGAACTTCACTTCCCTGGAGACCTGCAAAAATTATCTGGAATAATAATTTGCCTTGAAAAATACGAAGTTTTGGCAGGATCAAATTTTAATGTGGCCCGAAAGATGGCGTAAAGTAGTGGAACAAATGGTGCAGAACAGAATAAAGTTACAACTAAATATAAAAATTACCAAATTGAATAGAATTATGAATTTAAAATTACACTTGAATTTACATGAATTTAAAATTACACTTATAACAACTAACTCATTTCAGGAACTTCTAATAAGAGTATAATTGGTTATTCTAATAAGAGTATAATTGGTTATTCTAATAAGAGTATAATATAATTTATCATTTCACACAAAATATTATTATACAAACGAATAAATCTTTAAACCAAAAACAAAAATACGAAGCAAACTTGGTTTCTTTATTAGTAATAAAGCTGTTTTGACGACATATTCACTGAATTATTAAATCGGTTTCCAGAGACCCCATGTTGTATATATAGACACTGCAGGGTTGAAACAGCTATTATGTGATGGGCTTTTCTGCGAAAATCAATATTGGGTTAAGACGCCATGTGAATTCTAATTTCATCGGATTCCATCCACGCGAAATTGTTTATTTCTTTGTAACATTTTTGTTAAGTTCCTTTTTTATCCTGTTTCACTCATTTTATTATTCTGAGTTAATAGATCAGAAAAAAGAAACAAAAAAAAATTGAGTGCATTGATATAAATTCATAAATTTAGGTTTAATGATAGCAACATAGTATGTATTGGGTGTTAACGTAAGTTGTATCCGTTTTCTTTTCAATTTAAAAATGAGCACCAAAAGTAAAACAAAATCTAGAGGTTATACGTCATTCGAAAGAAAATGTCCTGTTTTACAAGTTATTGTGTTTGCTTTTACGTTACCTGTATTACTTTATTTGATTATAAGCCTTCAAAATGGAATGCCAAGTAGACGAAAGTGAGCATTTTCGACACCTCCTTCTGTTCGCGTTCAATCGATGAAATAAAGCTTCCAAAGCTGCTCGCGATATTCGCAAAGTGTACGGTGAAGTTGCTTTGAGTTAAAGGACAGCTCATCGATGGTTTTTGCGTTTCAAAGACGGTAATTTCGACCTGAAAGACATGAAGCGTTCCGGACGACCAGTGGACTTCGATGAGGACCGCTTAAACCATACTATTCATGAAGATCCTCTTCAAACCACCGTCGAATTGGCTGAGCAGATGAATTTAGTCACATGACTGTATACCGCCATCTTAAATCAATGGGAAAAGTCCAGAAGTTCGGCGCTTGGGTTCCACATATTTTAAGTGAAAACAACAAAAATAAACGTTCGACAATTTCTGCTGGTTTGCTCGCGCGTCATCGAGCTACGCTTGGCAAAGGTTCCTTTACCGCATCATTACTGGTGATGAAAAATGGTTTGAAAATGGTGATGAAAAATGGTTGAAGGAGAAATTCATGAATAATATGGTTTAAGTGGTCCTCATCGAAGTACACTGGTCGTCCGGAACGCTCCATGTCTTTCAGGTCGAAATTACCGTCTTTGAAATGCAAAAACCATCGACGAGCTGTCCTTTCATTCATAGCATCTTCACCGTACACTTCGCAAATATCGCGAGCAGCTTTGGCAGATTTATTCCCTTGATTGAACGCGAACAGAATGAGGTGTCGAAAATGCTCACTTTCGTCTACTTGACATTCCATTTTGAAGGCTTATAATCAAATAAAGTAATATATGTAACGTAAAAGCAAACACAATATCTTGTAGGACAGAAAATTTTCTTTCGAATGACGTATAAACCTTTACTATTTTGTTTTACTTTTGGTGCTCATTTTTAAATTGGAAAAAAACGGACACAACTTATGTTAACACCTAATACATATTTAAATACATTCCAAAATCATATATAATATGTAAAAATTATGGAAGAAAAAAGTATAAATTTGTTTTTAGTGAGGCTGCATATATAGTAGAACTGTCTTTAAATCAAATAAATGCACTCATTAATATAAAAATACAACTCTTTCACGTTTATACTGAACCCATCTTCAGTATGATCTCCTTTCTTACAAAAGAGATCATGCACACGATGGTAGTAACTCAGCTTGCGATAATGTGTACCATATTATTGATATCTCTCAAAGAAATATATTAAACCTATAGTTAAATTACTTTATAAAAGAAAGACCTTTATTTACAAGTGGGTGTCAAATGCCTTACAATGTTTATAAACAAGGACTACAGTTACAAGGTGATAATAGATAGAGAAAATTCTGATAGATATATTCTAGTAGATAAGGATCACTTTTGACCGGGATAAAATCAAGGAATGATTGAATCACCATTATCATGGTGTAAAGATAAATATTCATGCTAAACTAGTTGGCATCCTATGGCTGAATCGTGTGTGATAATCTCACTGACATGATTTATTTAAGATTCTTTTTTTTACTGAATTTATATAATGTTTTCTTTGACCTCATTAACCACTTTTTATCATACTCTAGGTTCATTTTGTGGCGACAAAAAATAGTGCCTTTTAAAGTAATTTTACGTAAAGATTTAGCAGCTTTTATTTACCTACTCGTATGGTCTTGGAGCTAAGATATTCTTGCCATTGAAACATTTAATTTTTCAAATGAACTAGAAATAAATTTAAAAGCTTATAGCATTAACATCAATTTTTAGACTTTATTTCAAATGAACTGTATAATTTGATAATGTCTATTAGCTGCTTTATATGATCATCAACAATCCCATCACGCTACGGCCGTATAGTGATTGGCAAATAAAACAGATGTCCATTTAATGTTGCGTTAGTATACGACATTTGTTTCTATACTTCATCATACATACTCTTCCATTATAAAGGCATTTCATTCTTCCTTCTTTCATAATTTGATTCATTCCCCACGCTTCTCGTATCTTCTTACTTGTAAATATAAATTTTACGGAACGTTTATTCTTTCTACGTGCCCGAGCTATTTCTATATTTTTTCTTAATGTGAGTCACTGTAAAATACGTTTTATTCCCATATTCTATGAAACTCTTTCATTTCTACCACATTAATCTTACTTTCATCACTTTTTGTCATAGTGGTAATGGTAATGTTTGACAAAATTTTTGAAATATTTAATGTATTATACTTAATTTTACCGTATAATAATGTCTTCTCAATTAAAAGGGTTTGTTTTATTTTTGTTGAGTCTCGCCGGAAATCGAATCTAAAATCTCTGAATGATAAACAAGCGTTATACTGCCAAGCTAAAGTGGTTGCCAATATATGATAATCTTTACAGCAACTCATAATATTGAACAGGCTCCCACCAAAACAAATATTCAACTGAGCTCGTTACAACGAATTTCCTTTTACCTTCTTCAAAGGTCTATTTATGTTTATCAAATAAGAGATTTTATCTTTTTCCAAATGAAAGGTTTATCGGATTATAGTATTTCTGAAATAGATTATATCACATATCTTAAACAAACAAAACATTATATTGTTTCCAATTTTATTATTTAAGTGCATGCTTTCATACATACCATCACGCCATGTCTCTTTTCGACTAGGCAAAGAGGAGGGAACTCCACGATTATATATCCATGCAAACAGCTCTCACCTCGTCTACGTCCAAACATCTGATCACACACACTTTCCTGTTTCTCATAATTCTTACCTTTACATCGGTTAAAATTTCTAAAACTTTCTTCCACTATTTTTTGGTCTATCTCTTCTTGATTCTCCATTAATTCCAGACAAATATATTAGTTTCGCAAGTCTTTCACAACTTATTATCTCAATGGGGCTAAACAATTACAATTATCTCTAACAAACAGTTATGATTTATCTGATCATTTGTCACTCTGTCAAGTATTAAACTAAATATTTTACACAAGGTATGTATTTTTATCGCATACGGGTGTGGTCTAATAAACATTTGATATCCTCACCGCCGGGCTCACCCTCTATTGGTCTGGATGTACCTCGGCTGGGGGATGTTATGAACTGAGTCCAGACCTTTTGATAGCTTCTTTATTAAATGTATTTTTATCTCTATTATCTTGAAATATTCATGCAATTTCAGGATATACGAGTATGTACTCGTATATACCATAAATATGTGTATATAACATACGTTATATATTGCTGTCAATAAACCTATATGTATTTATTAAATTTATTTATTCTGCTTTATCATTGGTGACCATTTACTTATTATATTAAGCTACCCCAATAAAATTGGAGTTCAAATAATAGACAACCCACATAGAATCTCAAAATATATCTTCAATATCAAATTTCACAGAAAACCTATGTAACTCGGGAGTAAAAATTGTAACTCATTAAAATGACATGTTTGAAAATAGTATATGGCCAGGCTCTTGTCGGTCCGAATGAACAGAAGCTAATATTTATTTTCTGATACGTAGAATAAAAAAATGTAGGGAAGAAGAAATAGTATGCTGTGCACAAATATTAAGCTGTTTTACTTTTTAAACATATTTTCAAAAAAAATGTCCAATTACTAGAGATAAGCCAATATTGCATTGAATTTTCAACAGAACATTTTAACAAACACAAACTAATATGTATTTATTGAATCCATCTACGGTCAATACAAACTTTAAAATAATGAACTATACATTTGTGCAATCAAGCAAATAAAATTGAAACTTTCGAAAATATTTATTGTAATATGACATCATGTATAGCGAGTTTCAGTTATACCTATAGTTTTTTCAAGTCCACATACAAAATACGTTTTAATATAAAATTAAAAATACAAAATACGTTTATATAAGGGTAGACATATTTCGTACGAATGACATCTTGAAATTAAAGAATTAGATAGAAAAGTATTCTACACTATTATGAAGAGAAAGTCAGAGTACTTTGGATAGAGAGGAAAATATTTGAGATCCTAACCGGAGATTGCAGAGAAAAGTTAAGAGTAGATAGATAGCAGAAAAAGACGCTTCCCTTAGTTGAATAACTCGCGGGAGTTGTTTCAGTGTGTAGCCTTTGTGGTTTTTCTTTCAAATCTACTGTACCTATTTCTTTAGCACCATTAAGTGGCATAAATCAAAGGTTTGTCTACTTAAGTATCACTTAATAAATTCAAGTGGAATTTCATTTAAAAAGTTACAAGTGTATCATTCCACGGACTACTTTTTTTTCCTAGCACCATCCCACTATGTGGGGTCGGCTTTTCGAGTTTTCTCTCTCTCCAAAATTGCCTGTTGTTAAAAACATCCCTTACAAGCTCCCGGATGCCGTCCTCTACATCCTTCATCCATACTATTGACACTAATAATAATGATGTAGGATAATAAATCTAACGGGGTTGGTTAATAAAAACAACAGGACAATTGTTAAACACTTGCGGCTCTTTTTATTTGCCAGCCTGTAAAATTCGAGAAAATTTTACCTGAAATAATTTTTATCTTATACTTTTCCCCGTACATCACTTAATTTGGATAAAAAATACTATATTTATCTTGGAAAGATTATCGGGCATTATACTTTATACCTATCAAGCTAGTATTAACATATATAATATATCGTATTATACACTTAATACCTTTCAAGTTAGTATTATATAATATATCATATTATATACTTAATACCTGCCATGTTAGTATTATATAATATATCGTAATATATACGTAATACCTATCAAGTTATTATTATATAATATATCGTATTATATACTTAATACCTGTCAATTTAGTATTATATAATATAACGTATAATATACTTAATACCTGTCAAGTTAGTATTATATAATATATCGTATCATATACTTAATACCTGTCAAGTTAGTATTATATAATATATCGTATTATATACTTAATACCTGCCAAGTTAGTATTATATAATATATCGTATTATATCAAAAAGTACATATTATAATCAAATCACTTTCTGTCTACTTCTTCATTAAATTGGTTGAAATTATAAAATATATTAAACAAAGCAACCCATAATCAACCATATTATTTATTATTTTATGGAGCACAAAAATTACTGTTATTTATCAGAAATTTTTATTTTATTTACAATATGATATATATTTAAAGTTTCGATAATTTTGAATAGAAAAGAAAACAGAAAAATATATTTTCGAGAGTATTTATTGTGGTTCTTATTGCTTAAGGTGAGTGTTTTTACTAAAACCAGAAGTTTTCTGGTTTTACTGCTTTTCCAAAGACTTTTCGGTTTTATATGCTCTCCCTAATGGATTAAAGAAAACGAAAGTCGAAAAACACGTACAAATCGCAACACTCTCTCAAAGCTTACTATTAACCACCAGCTGTTAAAATAACTTCTGAGATTTTTCTTACGCGGTAACCCTATAGTTAAAATTAAATAGTTTTTCTGATTTCCACGGGACTTTTTATAGCAAGAAAGCCTTTACAATTTTAAATGAGAATTTTTTTCTTTAATTGAGAACATCAAAAAAGGTTTATCTTTAATTAATCGATCTATTATCTCTTTATAGACAAAAGAAACTTCTCCTTTAGGATTAAAGCCTTTTTCCTGAAAGGCATCATTAAGAGAGGCATTGTGTTTTTTTCTTCAGCAAAGATAAAACATACTAGCTATCTCAGCATTTCTATCTTACCGCATATGGCAGAAAGTGATTATTTTAACACATTATTTTAACGTTTCGGTTTCAATTCCCGATTTTTTTTAAATCAGGCTGATTTTTATTTAAAACCTCCATAATGGTTAGTTGGAAGAGGTAGCCACCCTCTAAGTTGTAATGTTTACAACGAAAGTGAAATACAATACAACATAAAATGACGAAAAATTATTAAATATTTACATTTATTTTTGTAACAATTTGTTTTTTTATATCATAACACTGTTTTGTTTTATTTTGTTGATATTTTTTCCAACCACCAAATTATCTTATAAAATTAAGATGAAACCAAATCCCTTTAATTTACTCAAGTAGATTATTTTGTCTTGATAGCGATTAGAGGAAGAATTACAGTGTAAGTTGGGGTTGTTGATAGCAAGAAATATATCGATAGGCAATAAAAGTTATTCATTACTCAACATTCTTTTTTTGCCCGTTTGTCTTAATTTTTCGCACTTTCATCATCTAACGCAAGATATTTACTTTCGCAATATACTCGCGATTCCACGTTTTCATGATTGCAAAGACGCTGAAAAATTTTGGCGACATAAGAGGGGTTGGCGGGATAGTTTAGGATATTATACAATAGACAGTGTGTGAATTTGGCGTCTATTTCTAACATTCAACCAGTGCAATGCCTTCTGGATTTATTACTCATTTTGAATTTAATTTAGTTCAATGCCTTCTAGATTTATTACTCATTTTGAATTTAATTTAGTTCAATGCTTTCTATGCTAGATTTATTACTCATTTTGAATTTATCTTTGTGGAACTCTATATTATAATAAATTACTTTTTCTTGCTATTTTTTCCACTAATTACTAGTCTGAAGAGAGTCTTACGATAGAAAGCTGAAACACGCTCATGGCGATTAATGTTTATAAGTGGAAAACAATTAATTTATTATTAAATATTTTTATACCAAGGGAATAACTATAAAAATATTAGAATGCGTACATTATTAATAGCTGATTTTATTAAGTATGAATTTATTTAAATCATATTTTTCAACCTTTGTCTGTGAAAATTTTCCAAACATAATATTTCATAGATTTTATAAATGTATGATTTGTAAAATATGTCGAGTAACTTGCAACCAGATTTATAATGTAGTTTGAAATTTCGGTAATTTTAAGTATGATACATGTATATCTCACACACCATACGGCGATTTAGGAGTTTCATCAGCAATTTTATTCATTTTCGTTCATCATTCTCATTTTGCATTTCTAAAAGTTTATCCGATAAATTAAATATATTTGTATCGATAAAACAATTGTTCATTTTGATTACTTTTTTTACAAAATTCATTGTGCTTTTTTATTACAGGTAAGTTGAAGAGTTCAAGCCTCGGATAGGCGCAACCCCAACGTGAGAGCAACCCCAACGTGAAAAATAAATAAGGACTTGCACTTTACAAACAACGAGTCTTAAAGTATTGAAAATTATTTATCGGTAAGTATTAAAAAATATCAAACTTTTCTGCCGTTCATATTTTATTTCAAATTATCAATGTACAAATAAACATTGAGTGTTTTATGAAAATTCTTATTCATACGCGTTTTCATGGTGTAAAAGACAATACCGGTTACACGTCAAAATTCGCCATCCTAAAATAAGTTTTTTTAAACACAAAACCAAACGGGAATTTCACAAATTACGTTCCCAAAACCATATTTTGTGGGATGCAATTGTATTCTTCATTCTCTTTTTCATCTCCTGTCTTCTACTATTTAAATTGAAGTCTGTCTATACGCTTCTTGTCAAGAAGTATGGACTGTCAGATAATTTCCATGATTTTAGGGATATGTTATATGAAATGTTTTATACGTAATTTCCTCGTTCGTGTTGAAGATCCTACGTATTTTCTTATTACAGATATTGTCTGAGATTATTTCTCTGAAATAAATCGAAACACTTGAATCTCGGCGACCTCCATGGCCTAGTTAGTAAGACGCATGTTTTACTTGTTAACACATTTCTGGTTGATTGAAATAGTTTGTCACATGATAATTGACCAGGTCGTATACAACGAAATGTAACATATGTATACAACGAACGTATATATACAACGAAATGTAATATAACAGATACAATATTATCTTAAATTAACTGTTATTCTAATTTCACTACTTTGAAATATTCTTCTGTGCTGTTGTACCGGTCGATATGAAGATACGATCTAAAGAATTTTGTCAACTTTAATATATAGTAGTGAAATATAGATGCGAAAAAAAATAAAGGGGTCGAATAAATTTCATGATAAGTTTTAAAAGGTTTACAACTTAATTTTGCTATATTAGATTTATTTTGATCAAGTTTAATTATTGGATACAAAATATGTTTTTTTGCCTAGCAAGATTCGTCATTCATTAAGATCTACAATTCTAATGCGTTCACAGAGAAATTATGTTTTTTTTTTAATTCGAAAATAAAAATTAATTCATCATTAAAATAGTATTGTGTTTTAAAACGTTAAGCCAAGTATTTTGTTATAAAACATTAAAAAATAAACGTTAAACTTGTGAGAAAGAACTGACGAATACAATGTTATTTTTTAAACAGTAATCATATCGTTTACTTGTAGTCAAAACTGGTGGTGATCTGTTTCACTAAGAAGTTTATATACACGAATTTATCTATATTGATGCAGAGATAGATAGTCATCGACAAATCCAATCTAATCATCAGCGTATAAAAGAACTTTAGCTACACATGTATGAATATCATTAATGTAAACAAAGAAAATGAGTGGGCCTAGTGAGCTGCCCTGAGGGACTCCCGATATTTTTTTAATCCAGACTGGCATTTATTCACTAATCACCACAATCTGACTACGGTAGGACATGTAAGATATGAGTTATCAAAATAAACTCTCGTGAATGCCCATTTAAAATAGTTTTTGGAACAGATAACAATGGTTAACCTTATTCAAAATGTTAATATAATCTGTCAAAATAGTACTCATTTATGAGTTTTCCCTTATTGCAGCAAGCATAACATGTGTCAAAAACAAGTGTAATAGTAGACCGACCCAGAAAACCCCATGCAGATGGTGATATTTTCAAATAATAATAAAAAAGCTATAGTCGTAAATTAAATAACGATAAATTCTCAAATTACTTTGGCTGAAATCCTCATTCTTTCTTAAAAACGGAATATATGTGTTTCTTGGCAATACTGTTGGTACCAATTTGTCTCGGATAATCCTAACTTTATCCTTGACGGTTCCTTTGCCTCACACCAAGGATAGTCGGATGTCAAATCAAGTGACGCGCTCGGCAATAAATGTTCATTGAACCATCCATGATGGAAAAAGTAAATCTACATTGATAAACTAGCATTGTTGTTTGAGAATTTTGAAGTCAACATAATACTTTTATTCATTCTACATCTTTGCTATTACATTTGTATTTACTCAATTATTTATTTATTTTTACACTTCGTTAGACGTGGTACAACCGATGGTTTTTTTGTCATCTCTTCCAACCAACCATAAATGCATTACACAGATTTTACTTATTTCTTAATGAGAGGTTACTAAGTTTTAAAACGTTTAAACGAATAGAGAAAAGAAAACGTGAAATCAAAATAATTTTAAACGTTTAAAAAAATATTCAAAAAGTCGCTAATCGAATAGGAAGCACGCAAAAAAGGAAGTGGTGAATGAGTTCGAAGATATGCAAAGGTTTTTGGGTCTCTATTTGAAGCAAGCTAATGAGGGTATGCGTCTTATGAAAGCTGGTAACTAATTCCAGAGTCAGGCAGCATTCCTGCGTAGTTAATTTTTATATCCGGTTTAATCATTTTAACTTAAATATTACAGACGAAATTGAATCAGAAACGAAATTAATAAATCCGAATCAAACCTAGTTGCCTTCTTTCTAATTTATGAGAACAGTCAAAGTGAGGTGGTCAAATTTAATAAAGAATGATACGCCTCCATTTCTCACGATCAGTAACATTTATATTATACTTTTAAATTGAGCTGTTGGTTGTATTCCTTAATAGAACTGTACATCGTATTGTGATCGGAACTGTTCTATTTTCCCGTGGATCACCAGTCTCTCGATTATATTTTCCAGTCTAATAATATGGCCGAAGTAACTGAGGATTCGCAATAGTATTTAGAGTTATTGGAGTATGTATATCACTCGTCGTGCAACGTCGCATATTTTAGTAACACTATTGCACATTAAGAGGTAACAATCATTTATATTATTTATAGGTAAGGCGTGAACACTGTCATCTTAAGTGAAAAAACAATGTTAAAACAAATCAAGGAAATTACAATAACTTCGTTATTGAACTCTCATAAAAGACTGAGACCATGTTTGGTTACCGTTAAGAATCAAACCTACAATACCCGGAAGAAAAACAAGCCGCCATGGAATTTCATCAAATAGTATCAAGTGACTTGTGCATTGTAGACGTGCCGTGTGCCTCATAGTTAGTCAATCTTGTTTTGATCGGCTTTGTCGATCTATGCCAATGTAGCTTGTGGTGACCTGAGATTTACTTTCAACAGAAGCTCATCCACTTTTTCTATATGTGTCGAGCTTGCTTGTAGTGTCATCCGATTGAGTTTCAATAAAAGCTGATTTATTTTGTCGATCTGTGCCGATCTAGCTTGGCGTGAGGTCCGATCAAGTTAAAAAATTGATTCCCTTTTTCAATCCATGCCAATTTAACTTGTAGTGATGTCTGATCGCGTTTCAAAAGAAATTGGTCGATCTTAGCCGTTATGTCTAGTGTTGACATAACTTTTCGTTAAAAAAATAGGAGCACAGGGGATTATAACAAAACCTATATGCTTCGGTGCAGAATTTGAGTTTAGTGTGATCATTTTTATACGGCGTCTTACAGAGAATATATTTGAGCTATAAAAATATGATTTATACTGCCTGTGCCACTTGTCATTACTCCCACTCACGGTTTCTTCAATATTTTCCAATAAATCTTATTGTGGAACTCTTCGTTACGCCAAGAAGTGATAAAAAGAAATAAAGTATAACCATTAAGCAAGCAATGAGGAACACAAGGATAGTATCTGATACAAATATTTTCAATTAAATTACGTCGCTTTTATTACGGACAACAAATAATAAAAATTTTAGGGGATACTTTGGACTCCATAGCCAACGCCAAATGTTGTCCTTTCTGATATTAATTCCACTAACTTGGACCATTAATGGGGAAAACATGCTGTTACCTTTTAATATGATGAAGCCAATCCCGTTTTGTTCAACACTTCATTTTCCAGTTTTGATACCTCACTTTTTATTTTTGATACCTCACTTTATAAACGCTTTAAGGTACTTTTATTATTAAAAAATAAATATGAAATAATTAAGTGGGATTGATAAAAAAAAGGATACATTTTTTAGCAATCATTAAATGTATGATAAAATTAATTTTATTGAAGTTTAAAAAACAAACCTTCGTGATTTTATTGTAAATCGTGTATGTTTCACCTAGGGGCTAATGGCCGCGTGGTAACGCATTGTACTTCCGTGCGGAAGGTCGCTAGTTCGAACCCCGCACAGTACTACTCCTCTCGAATGACACAGGCATTTTTTACGCCTAGTGTATAAGGATACTTATGACTTCGGTCGTATTTATTCATTCAAAAAAGAGGAAAAAATGTATGTTCGTGTGCTCCAATTGTCTCACTTCGGTTTGCCATTGGATCCATTATAGAGGTGTGCCGGTGAGTTTGCAGGTATGCCACGACTCACTCAGTTAAATAAGTATCCACGGCACAGATTCGCTTTCCAACTAAATTGATAGTGAAATGACGAGGGGATTGTTGACCACGAGGCCCAGTAATAAATGACCTAGGGGTTCGACGTTTAATTCAGTAAGATTTTCTTATATTCGGATTCTTTAACATGTATCGGATAGGCATTTTACTGTACAATTTTTATTATGCAATAAGCCCACGAGATAAGATTATATCAAATTTAAAATGAAATTATACGATTATAAAAAAAACACAAAAAAAAACATCCAAACTTTTTTTAAGTTTACGATAGTTTAAAAGCTCAACGTTTAATATTCGCCAATAAACAGGGAAAATCAATTTTTTTTGTTTTAAATTATAATTTGGCATTATTTTTTATGATACACTATTAATAACTCACAAATAAATAAATGAAGGTTTATTGATAGCAACATGGTATGTGCATATTTAAATGCATTCCAAATCACATATACTCGTATATCTCAAGATAAATAGCAGAAAATAAATTTAGATAGAAACTATAAATATATCTAGACTCATCTCATAATATCCCGACATCAAATAGGTAAATTAAAAAAAACTGTATGCTAACATATATAATATATGGCTTTCCTCGTAGGTAGGCATATTACATGTCCCAATTTGTCGGGAACTATCCAAGTTTAAGGGTACGAGTATGTATGGTTTGTTATTTTGTCCCGGTTCATTATTTGTTCTCGAATTTCGTTATTTCTTCCTTGAATAAACAGATTATAAGCTCATAAAGAGTAAAATATTATTTTCTCTTTATATCTGAATATATTTATACCAAACCTAAGAAGAGTTATAGAGAAAATTACAAATACCAGGGAAGAGGTGTAAGAAAGAGTATAAATAAATATAGGTTGATTGATAGCAACACAATATGTACTCGTATATGTTCAAGTATATACTGAAATTACACAGGTATTTAAAGGCAACGGAAAAGAAAATACATTTAAGAGAGAAGATATCAATGCATAGTATGTGGAATTCTATATGATGATGATAAGGGTATGATTGCTGAAAATGAAAGCGATTTAAATGATATGGTAAGTGAACTGTAAGAGAAATGCCTAGTAAAATGTTTAGAAAACGAATGAAGTGCAATCGAAGGTTTTGGTCATAGAAAGAGGTGTAAAAATATCGACTTATGGATTGACTCAAAGAAACTGGAGCGGGTTGTAATATACAAAAACCGTGTTTTATCAAAAGCAGCAAAATTATATAAAAGTGTGTTGTTGATACCCACCTTGACGTATGAGAGTGATTGAAAGTATTCACTAAAAAACATTTGATGAGGATCAATGTATGAAAGAAGATTGAATGGAGACATGAAAAATGAGTGATTTGTTGTTGTTTATAGTTAAGGCATTAACATTGTTGAGGTTTAAAGACATTGTAATTTATTTTTATCAAACACTGTTTATTCCACTTTTTTATGACGGTATAACCCTACCGGTTTCAAGGCTTTCACCTCATCTTCAGGGAAGCGCAAACAAGACTAAATGCTGTTCGAACTGGCACCGATATACACGCTTCAACGGTTGGGGGCTGGGGGGGTGGAGGAGGGGAAAAAGGCACGGGACAATTTCGGCCAAGAGCGGAGAGATTTTGGGTAAATAACTGTTCAACAGATGTTCCGATCGGTGTACTGATTTAGAAATTTCTAGGGCCTCTAATCTGTCCAATTTATTTCCGTTACCACTGATATGTAAGAATTTGGCATCATCGATAGAAAAAGTATGATTCTCGCGGTGACAATGATTAGCCATTTCAGAATAAATTAGAGGATTTGTTAAGGCGGATTTGTGTTCACGAAATCTCTTTTCAAAAGATCTTCCTGTCTTTCCTATATAGAAATGATCACAGTCAGCACATAAAAGTTTATACACACCAATGTTGCTAAGTATTCCATTTTTGCCTTTCCCATTAAATAAGAGTTTCCGGAGATTAAAATTAGTGTAAAAAGCTGGCTTTATGTGACTTGGAATATTTTTGGTTATTTCATGTGATATGTTTTTTATAAATAGAACTTTGCTCCATTTATAGGTATGCTTATAGGTGTCGTTAAATATATAATCTTTTATAAGCTTCTTTTTTGTTTTGTTTTTTAAAAGTGAATCAATGAGGCTTCCAGGATAGCCATTATTTGTAGCAATTTTTTTTATGGTTATTAATTCCTTTTTTAAATTTTCGTCGGTTAATGGGACACTGAGCAATCTATGAAGCATACAGTTAAAGGCGGCGAATTTATGGTTATTAGGATGGTTGGAAGTTGCTGGAATTATAGAGTCTGAATAAGTATTTTTCCTATATATATCAAAGTCAAATGTGCCATTTTTCCGAGATAATGTTAGGTCCAAGAAATTTAATTTTTCCGTCCTGTTATGTTTCTAGTGTAAATTTTATAAAAGTTTCTATTGAATTTAAATATTTAAGAAATTGGTGTAATTGTCTATCGGTACCCGTCCAAACACAAAGAATGTCATCTGCATACCTAAACCAGCACAAAACATTTTTGGTTATGTAACTTAAACTTACTCTTAAAAATACATTTTTCAAAATAGTTCATAAATATTTCACTGAAAGATTAAATAAAGATTTCATAAATATTTCACTTTATCAAACACTGTTTATTCCACTTTTTTATAACTACCGTCATAAAAAAGTGGAATAAACAGTGTTTGATAAAAATAAATTACAATGAGTGATTTGATAAAATGGATTAAATAAGTTTATGAAGAAAGGAGTTGTAAGATTGGCATTGCAGAGGTGAGCTTATCCATTGAACCCAAATATGTGAGTTGACTCTTTAATGTCTCTATCGATGCCTTAAGAAACATTTTTGCCGATGGATTTGAAAAGGTGAGCATATCTTTTGGGCACAATAAAATACAAGTTATTGAATTAACTCTTCAATGTTTCTCTCGAAGCCTTGATCAACATTTTGATGACGTCTTTGAAGAGGTGAGCCTATCCATTGGAGACAATATAAAAATAATTAATGGGTTAACTCTTCAGTGTCTCTATCGATTTCTTAAAAAACATTTTGTCGATGGATTTGAAGAGGTGAGCCTATCCATTGAATATAACATAAAAATAGTTATTGGGTTAACTCTTCAATGACTATCGATTCCTCAATAAACATTTTGTCGATGGATTTGAACAGGGGAGCATATCCGTTAAAAACAATATATAAAGAGTTATTGAGTTAACTTTTCAATGTCTCTATCGAGGGCTTGATAGACATTTTTGACAATGGCTTTGAAGAAGTGAGCATATCCATAACGAGCATATTATTATATTGGCAGAGGAATAACACAATCTAAGATCCTGTGAACATAGAATTAGGATATTCTGATTTTACAAAACCAAAAATAAACATATGCACAATTAAAAAAAAAAATTATTCCGATTTCTACAAAAATATTATAGCATCCGATTGAAATGCGAACGGGGTATTCATAATCCATTATTGTCACAAGGCGCACACAAAGAAGAGGAAACGGAAAATACCCGCCTTATCCACTATTCCCGGGCCTGGTACACCAGGTCATAATGGGCTGTCAACTCGGGCCGATCCAGTGGAGTCAGGAGCGTGCCGGAAATATTCTCATCAATTTCTTATCCCTGTTTACTCTCCACGTAACCTTCATGTGTCACCAAATAGGGATGTTATAAGTGGCATCCTTGTATATTCTTCCTTATGAGGACGAGAACACGTTTTTGATCGATTTCGTTAACACACAAATATTACATGACTGACGCTTAGCTTGCCTTGTTGACCTTCTGGCATCGCACATTAGATCCCTAACAGATCACAAACTGTTTTTTTACATCCAGATAGATGTTGATCGAATTTCATTAAAATAATTAAAATATCGCTACTTTGCATAAATTATACAATAGCTTAATCTTAGCTAAGAAGTACGAGTATTTTTGTTGCCAAGTTTAAGATTGACATCCCGACCAAGAATTTGATGTGGCTCTTTCTTTCAAAACAAAAAGGAAAAAAAAACATCTCGATGTGCTCTGATCGTCTAGCTTTAGGTGTGCCATTGGATCCAGTACATCGGTATGGTAGGTGAGTTTGCTAGTATTAAACAGGTATTTTCTAAAAGAGGAGAAAAAACAGAGGCGTGAGACTTTTGCGCGGTAGAAGTGAAACTTCTTAGCTCCTAGGAAAAGTTGATTTTATGCATTTCTTTTTTTTCATGTGTTAACGTTTTTTTTTTCTTTTTAGGATTAGGAAATGGTTATAATATTAATTAATATAAATTAATTTTATTAAGTAATCAAGAATTAATTACTTAATTATAAATTAATTAATTAAGAATAGTTATTTATATTCATAATTATAAATTAATTAATTCAGAATTGTTATTTATATTCATAATTATTTTAATTAATTAATATTAATTAATAATTATAAAATTAATATTATATTATTAATAAATATTATAATTAATTAATTTTAATTAAGATTACTTAATTAATTGTTATTAATAATAATTAATTTTGATATAAACATTATTATTAATATTATTGATTAATATTATTATAATTAATATTATAAATATTAAGATTATTAATAATAATTATTATTATAAATAATAATTATAATTAATTATTAATATTAATTATTTATTAATTTTATTATATTTATTAAATTATACTTATTAATTATACTTAATTAATTTTTATTAATTAATAAATTTATTTTAATATTATTTAATTGATTATTATTTTATTTTATTATTATAATATAATATTTAATTTCATACTTAATAAATAAATAAATTTATTTATTTATCGTTCATTTATCAAATTATTAAATTATTTATTTACATTATTAATAATTCAAAATTTATATTTTTTATTTATTAAATTTATTTATTTATATTAATATAAATAAATATTAAAGATCATTTGAAATATTACCATTAAAGTCGGACAAGGGGAAGCGTTTCACTTATCGTGACGTTCAGGCCAATTTTTCCCTACCGCGCCTATAAAAGTTTCACTTCAAAAAAGAAGAAAGAAGCGAAAACTACAAGACAAAACTTCGCTTTCTAACTGAATTGACGTTGGAATAGTGATGAGACCCTCTACTACGAGACTGAGCAACAACGACGGCGATAATAAATAATATATACGTTCATTTATATAACGTTCTTAAATTATAATCATAAGAAATATATTATTTTATAGCGGTACTTCGTAATAAAATATTAACAAAGGTTATGTTTTGGTATTAATGATAACAGTTCATTAGTGCAACTAAATATATTCAGGTGGGAAAAACTCAACGTTTGATACAAAACTCATTATATCATGTATACCGTCATGCTATGTCCCTTTTGGGTAAGGCCGGGAGGACAGTTCTTCAGATCTTTCTACCCATGCACACAGCTCTTGCCTCGCCTGTATCAGTACATTTCGTCATATAACATATGTTACCTCTTTAGCTTTATCTTCGTTAAAATTTCTCCAACTATCAACTTCAACCCTATCCTCGGTCTAGCAACAAATATATTTATTACCTTAGTATTTCGTAACTCATTCTCAATGTGGTCAAAACATCTCAAGATTCTAGTAAATTAATAATGATTAACGAGTCTATCCACCTGACAATTGACGAAAGTCTCTGATCTAAAGAGTTCCTCGTAATCGAGTTAGCCACATCAAATTCTTGGTCGGGACAGTCAATCTTAAACTTTGCAACAAAAATACTTCTTAGCTCTGTTAAGTCATAATTTATGCAAAGTAACGATATTTTAATGAAATTCGATCAACATCTATCTGGATGTAAAAAAACAGTTTGCGATATGTTAGAGATCTAATGTGCGATGCCGGAAGGTCAACAAGGCAAGCTACTCTAAGACTACTAGCGTCAGTCACGTAATATTTGTGTGTTAACGAAATCGATCAAAAACGTGTTTTATTTATTAATTAATAAAATTTATTTATATTACAATAATCAATAAAATTTATTTATATTAATTTATATTATAACCATTTCCTAATCCTAAAAAAAACTTAACAAATGGAAAAAAAGAAATGCATAAAATCAACTTTTCCTAGGAGCTAAGAAGTTTCACTTCTATCGCGCGAAAGTCTCACGCAGCTGTTTTTTCTCCTCTTTTAGAAAATACCCGTTTCATACTAGCAAACTCACCTACCACAGCGATGTACTGAATTCAATGACACATCTAAAGTTAGACGATCAGAGCACATCGACATGTTTTTTTTTCCATTTTGTTTTGAAAGAATAGATAAGATCGAGGTCATAGATTTCCTTATACCCCAAATACTAAAATTGAAAAATGCCTGTGTCATTCGAGGGGAATAGCACAGCGCGAGGTTCGAATCGGCGACATTCAGCAAGGAAGTTTAATGCGTTACCGCGGGGTCATGCACCTCATTTATTTATCATAACAGAGGTCGTAGCAGTTCCCTGTCACACAGATAATCAATGACAGGCATCTTAGCTGGCATTGTCACGTTCTTCGAATAAATCACAAATCACCTTAGATACTTTTTGAACAAATTGATTTCCAGCGCTCTTGTAAACCGCTGAAGACTGTATTCAGTAGAGCTCTTACAGACCGACTTTACTCGGAAGAAAGCAAATCTGTTTGCAGCTAACTGAACTTGAGGGACTTTGTGACCTCTGCATTCGAAGTTGAGGCGATAAAATACTATTAGTAAAATTGGATATTATTTTTTTTCAATCGACTAAACAATTGCTTAAGAAAATATAAAAAATATTTAAGAATAAGAAATGGTGCTGCAGGAAAAAATATTTGACATTTGGGATATCTTAACCCAGGTATGACCAAACTACGGTTTACGGGCTAGATTTGGTCCGTCAAATTAATTTTTGTAGTCCGCGCAGGCGAAGGACAATATCTCAATTATTTTATTAAAATTTAAACGCTGAAGATATATTAATTAGAATAAATTAGCTATCAAAATGCTTGTGGTATTTAGTTCAATTTATGTATGCGAATATACTTTCTCAATAATGAACATCTTTAAAACCCATGGATAAAGATTAATTTATATCCAATTGGAAGCAATATTAAGAATATCGATTCAAACTGACAAACTATTTCCCATAGCACCCAGTAATGCAAACTGACAAACTATTTCCCATAGCACCCAGTAATGCAAACTGACAAACTATTTCCCATAGCACCCAGTACTGCAAACTGACAAACTATTTCCCATAGCACCCAGTAATGCAAACTGACAAACTATTTCCCATAGCACCCAGTAATGCAAACTGACAAACTATTTCCCATAGTAATGCAAACTGACTAACTCGCGTTTCCTATGGTAATAAACAAAATTCATTTAACATTTGTACAACACGCGCAAAAACTTTACAATTTGCCTTTAGGGTGCACTGTTTACAGGAAAAGTGTAACACAATATTATATAATTAGTGATTTAAAGAAGCGTTAATTTTAGACGTAATTTTTTTATTAATTAATTTATATGGTATACCTTCATCATCGTGATGCGAATATGCTGCAGAGCGTGTCAGGGACACAACATTATCTTTGACCTTCTTAATTTAAGACATTGAGCTGAAAACCGCTGAAGAAGGCAAATAATTTGTGTTGGAAATATTATCATACGTAGAGAGACAGTAAAACTTAAACAAGTCTAGTGCACAAAGGTACTTACTAGTGACCATACTTTAACCACAATGGAACCTTTTTTATTATTATTATTAATTGTACCATTGGAAACTGAACTTAAATATTCCGGATGACAGATAAATTACTCGCATCAAGACCATGGAGATCACCAAAATATATAGAAATTGCCAGAAAATCTTATTCTATTATGCGGCCTCCGTAGTCTAAACACCTGTATTCCAACTCACGGGCTTCGAACCCGATTCCCGATGGAACCAAGATTAAGAAAAAAAAATTCATCTGGTTTTTATTTAAAGCCTCTTTAACCCTTTTCTAGTTGGTAGAAAAAATATTACATTGCAATAAGCCTGCTAAGGAGTACTCCTTACAACGAAGACGTTCTAAAATTCTAATCATCCTGTTCTTTGATATAAAAAACGAGAACCTGCCAAATTCATTAAACATCCTTATTTAAAACATGCTAACACAGAGAGCCAAGAAAAGATGTTTCTGGATACATCACTACTGTCCGAAAGGCAAATGAATGAACAAGGCAGTAGACCTGAAAGATTGATGTATCACAAAAGGTTGCCAGTCAAAAGTGAAACTTGGGATGCCAAAGATGGGCACGGAAGGTTCTTAAATAGCTATCTATAAATAGTGACGGTGGAGTGGGCACAATACTCTTATTAAAAGTAAAAACTAGCTGGAAGAGAAATAGTCTAGGGACAAAAATAATTACCACAAATTCTTTTCTTCGTTTGAAATAGCTACTGAAAAAATATTTTCTTTTCAAGACGATGTGACATCTATGTGACAGATTGTTTAAAACAATCAAGGAAGTTCTTCTTCATGTGCCGTGCCTGGTTCTGTTGGCGTTGGTTCATTCGCATTCAGAGTACACGTAAAAACACGCAGGTGTACTCAGATCGGCCCACTTCTATATGCCACCGGATTCAGTACAGTGGTATTGCTGGTGAGTTTGATGGTGAGCAACGGCTCACTCACTTAAAAAGAAGAGAAAATGAGAAAGAAACAAACTGAATTAATGTTGGAATGGTGAGGGGATTCTCAACTACGAGATCCAGCAACGACGAAAAATGTATAAAAACAGTACTTAGCTACATTCAAACATTTATTATTTACCTTTATTATTTTATGTCCTTGGATGGACTTTCCAACTGGTTGTAAATAACATTGTAATTTGTTTTGTCAAACACTGTTGTAAAAAACCTTATACAAAAACATGAAATCGCATAAAATTCTTCTAAAATAAATGATCTTTATTTAAAAATGTTATTTTTAACTTGTGACAGTAACAGCTGAGGTTTCCCAACAATAAATATATTTGTCAAGGAGCTCTCAGCCGAGTTGTGCTCTCATGACCCGCTTTTAGCAGGGGATAGGCAGCCGAGTGGATGGGGTAACAGCTGAAGCTATATATTAAGCGGACCCTTATCCCAGAGACTCGGCCTCAAAATCACGAGCGATTATTTTTCGATGTGAACGAACAAAATACAAGTAGCGTTACTACGAGTATTTAAAAAAATAAACCAATAACTTATCCTTACGAAAGCGCTTATGCCGATAACTAATACTAATGACCTCCGTGGCCTAGTTGCTATTCGCTTGTCTTTCACCCGTGGGTTTCGGGTTTCATTACCGATGGTACCAAAAACAGTATCAGTCTGGTCAAAAAGTTCGTCTAGTAACAAAACTCGAACGTGGTAGACAAACACGGGTGTTGTTACCTATTCATGTGTGGTAGTATATCAAACACATACGATATCAAACTGTGAACTTATTTTTACTACAATGGTTTTAAACATCCGGAAATGGTTTTAAATTCCGGATCTTTAAAGAACACTACCTGGAAAAACAAGTATATGAACATCCAAAGCAAGGTGAGGATATACAAGACCTGTGTCCGCCCCATAATGATATACAGCATAGAGTCCAGAGCCGACACTGTCAGAACCAAAAATCTCCTTCGAACCAGCGAAATGAAGGTACTCGAGGAGTATCGCTGGCAAAACCCTTCGTGATAGAGTACGAAACACAGAAATCCGAAGGATGTGCGAAGTTGAAGATATTGTCAGAAAGGGACGACAGAGAAGAAGGTTCTGGTTTCCAGAATGGCGGAACCAAGAGCCGTAAGAATGGCCAGGGACAGTATCCCCCAAGCAAGCAGACCTCCAGGACGACTTCCCAAAAGATGGAAAGACAAGCTGGCAGTCGACGTCACAAGAGGGAAACAATGATGCAGGACCATAACAGGCCAACAGGCCTAAAAGAAGAAGAAGGCTTTAAATGCGGAGGCTCGATTACTAGGTCCAAGACAATGTTATCTTCAGGTCACGCTCTTCAACATGTACATATGATGAACTTATATATTGTATGTTAAGGTATACGATAAGAATCAATTAATACTGAAAGTAGTATTGTAAGAACACATTATTTATGAAATGTTTCCGCTTTAACTTTGTTTGACTTCATATTAAAACATTTAATAATAAATTCGTTGTTATTGCATTGATTACGCTATTCTCCGTCACACGTATTTCTTCCTCATATCTCGATCCTCTCTTCGGACGGAATGTTCCCGATTGGTTACGAGAGCAATGCTCAAGTCCAACAATAAAAAATAAAGAAAGAATGATAAAGGTTTCACCTGTCATTAAACTTTTGGCTTCGGACAATAGACAACAAACTTTTCCAGTGAAATATGACACCAGTTGAACCTAAGTACTGCTCTAGTGACAAACTGGAATAATTCCATTCGATGGGTGTCTCGAGATAGGAGATAGAGATACATGTGGCAGGGATTATTTTGATTTGAAATTAATTTATAACATATTTATTGTTAAATATTCACACACTTTTGATAAAATAAATATTTAGTGACTGTTAAATTGACTATCAAGACCTACTAAATAATGGTTCTCAATTACGTATTAGTGCCAACTTTGGTGTATGGGAGTAAGACGTCGACGTGGAAAATGAAGGAAAGGATCCGAAAAAAATGGTGGAAATACGCTCACTCACAAGAATACAGGTGTATTGGTGTATTACAGAATAAGAAATTTAATTGTAGAGATTGAATGTGAGCTTAAATTGACTGGTTTAGAAAGATTGTACGGAAGGTTAACGAAATACTGACTTATTAAATTTATAATTCAAGCACGATTAGCAATCATGGGAGAGGGTGGCCGAGAGATTTAGAAAATAGGAAAGTTAAGAAGGAAGAGTGTTGGAGGTTATAGAACTGGTGATCGAAGAGTTTGAACTGTCCTTTGTGCCTACCCTAACACGGAAATGACGTGATGATATTTATTTACTTTTTTTTAATTTTTTTATTTTACACATGACAAGAAATATACATAATTTTCGAAAAAACAACAGGTAATTCAATTCGGACACACAATTTTAATGGATCTGGGTTTGTTGCCTTTCATTTGTCGTGTCCCCAGTAAACTAGGGTTTTGCCTGTATCTCACTGAGGACATAATGTATGTATCATAATGTATATGATATGTATGTATCTTTATATGTATCATAATGTATGACATAATGTATATATGATATGTATGTATATTTCTCAAGAATCCACCTACAATATTCAACAGTCAAATTCCTTGTACATGTATATATTAGGCAATAAATACATTTACTTCAGACTTAAGAGTCACACAACTCGTATAAACCAGCATTACCATTTACTTCAGATGTAAGAGTCACACAACTCATATAGACCAGCATTGCCATTTACTTCAGATGTAAGAGTCACACAACTCGTATAGACCATTTACTTCAGACGTAAGAGTCACACAACTCGTATTGACCACCATTACCATTAACTTCAGACGTAAAAGTCACACAATTCGTACAGACCAGCGTTACTAATGGTATGTATTTTCTAGGTGGCGCAACATGAACTCCATTTTAAATTTATAGATTATGTAGATGACGTATGTCCATTATAAATATTGTACGTTTGACAGCTGAAAATGGTGGCAATTTTAAAATTGTTGTTCTTGGTACGCCACCCTATGAAATAAATAATACCTTTGGTCAATGGAAATCAATATCGTGACATAATTCAAACTTTTTTTTGTTTCAATTGAATAATTTGGACTTGGAAAACATGTGGTTCCAGTAGAATGGAACCACTTGTCATACTACTGGTAAAACTTCCTTTATTGCAGAAAAAGTTATCCCATCGTGTAGTTTCTCGTTGATCCACGATGTCACGATCGTCTGATTTAACCCTTTTAGATTTTTTTTCTCTTGGGTTATGTTAAATCTTAAGTGTACGCCTAGAATTCAAAAACCATTGATGACCTTAAATTCAACATCACTCGTATCATTGCAGATATACTTTTATATGAATTTATGTGAATCCGTTATTGAAAATTTTGCTCAAAGAGTCGGTCATCTGTAACAGTATCCGAGGTGGCAATTTCGCCACATAATTATCATATGCACTAATTACATTGATACGAATAAACATGGACATTTAAAAAAATGTTTTTTTTTATTAATTTAAACATGCAGTTTTTGATTTAAAATTTCATTGTTTAAAATTGCAGTTCTTGATTTAAAATTGTACATATATAGCCTGAAATGAATATATATTTAAGAGAGAAGTTATTAAATGGTATGAGTTCATCCCATAATCTCCCCAATCGAGATTCACCCCCACCAATAAAGGGCTAGATCGGCCGTGAAGACATCAAATGTGTTTTAGCCCACACCCTTGTACACGGTAATTATAATACCAAAAAAATAAGCAGTTGATACAATACGTTAAAAATATAAACGCAATACACAACTCCAGACTCACTGAAGTGTAAAGAGAGAAATTAAAATAAAAGTCCAAATTTTAACATAACAGAAATAAACTGGAAGACTTTTTTTTGCTGAGAGTGTAAAATCACGCGAACTGTTGCAGCTCGAAGCTGTTGAACTATTTATGCGTGTTTATATGTGAATTTCTTTGGTGTAAGACAATTGTCTCAGAATAGACAATAAGCCTTGAGAGATGACTGATATATAAAATTAAAATGAGGGAATAAAATTATTGATAGCAACATAGTATGCAAATACGAGGATATATCCAGTAATTACACATATGTTAAGGCAATGTGAAAAAATACATTTACGAGAGAAGCTATCAAAAAGTCTGGACTCATCTCTACTGTGAGCGCGATCCCGGCAGCAAAGACTTCAAGTATTTTTTCAGTCCACACCATTGTACACATAAAGTAGAATACAATAAATAATAATGAATGAGCAGTAATATAACAATTGTTAAAAATAAAAATGGACATAATATACACATACATCCTTAGATTTACTGCCATCAAAAAGAGAGAAAAGCAAATGTGAGTCCAAATTCGATCAAAATAAAACCACGAACCATTTATGTTAGAAGGTGGCGTTTCAGAGCATTCTTGAATGTGCAATTATTCACCTGCTCCTTCAAAGGTTAAGGCCGTTCGTTCCAGCATTTGCTGGCTGAGTATGATAAAGATCCCTTGAATAGTATTAAATTATGATTTGGGACGAGTAATAGAGTCTACGTTGCGTAATAAAGCTTGACAAATGACTTAATTAATTGGTTATATCGTATGTGGATTATTGTAAACCTATTTATAAAAGAGAGAAAACCGAATATGAGTCAAAAATAAAACCACGAACCATTTCGAAGGTGGCGTTTCAGAGTATTCCAGAATGTGAAATTATTCAGCTGCTCTTTCAAAGGCTAGGGCCGTTCGTTCCAGCATTTGCTGGCTGAGTATGAAAAAGATCCCTTGAATAGTATTAAATTATGATTTGGGACGAGTAATAGAGTTTACGTTACGTAATGAAGCTTGGCAAATGACTTAATTAATTGGTTATATCGCATGTGGATTATTGTAAATCTATTTATTTTGGTCCGCCTGATTTGCAAATTTCTAGCCAAAAATTCTTTCTCAAGTGAGTTTTCAATGCAGCTACTAGACTGTAAAAATTGTCATATTAATCTACTTTATCTCTTTGTATTCATGCTTTTTTATTCGAAGTCTCCTATATTATTTTAGAATCTGTGTCTGAGGGATGTTCCTTCGAAAATGATAAGATGAATATGTACAGATCCAGATCAGTACCTAATCCAATAGCCGCAACCCCTATATATGGTATACACTCAACTTATACAAGTTTTATTTTATTACATTTTTAATCGGTCGATAATAGTCTCTAAACGGCGCCATATAAATTATCATTTTATTATTATGTTGTTTATAGTTAAGGCATTAACACTGTGGAGATTTCAAGGCATTGTAATTTGTTTAGTCAAACACTGTTTATTCTACTATATATAATATACCGGTATAACCCTACCGGTTTTAAGGTTTTCGCCTCATCATCAGACAAGCATAAACAAGACTGAATTATATTCAAACTGGTACCTATATAAACGCTTCTAACTGTAAAAATTTGGGTTGGGAGTTGTGGGGGGAAGGAGACAGGAGACAAATTCAGGAAGCAGCGGTGAGGTTGGGAATATATGTGTTTGCCAAATGTGCATCCCAATGCACTGACTTGGATATTTCTAGGGTCTCTAATATGTCCAATTTATTTACGTTATGCAAAAATTTGGCATATTTGTAATTTTTTTTCATACTTAGAAATAAGAACGAATATCAAACTCTTACGTTAAAATTACGCGAGCTGTCGATAGTACTCGAAGAAACCTCAGATATCAGTGTCCATATTCTTATTGCTATGTTAGTAGTTAGGTTTAAATGTATGAGATAAATGAATTCATTATAATTTATGACCCGCGTTTTATGAGATTTTTCTGCGTTAACTGACTCGTGATGTAAGGGTAAAGCTTGCAGATGTAATAAAATTCCGTGGAACTATGGAAAGAGAGGAAAAAAACCTATGGTAAATAAAGATTTGATAAGGAATAAAAGCGAACAAGCATAAAACACATAAACCCTAAGAAATAAAGGAGAAAGATTTAGAATTATGTTGTGGGACTCCGATATATGTATATTACTTATTGTATCATGTATTATTTACATCAATAATTTGAATGGTGAATTTCTTTCATTATTCATATTTAATAATGTCCTTAAAAGAGTGCTTGAAGATTATTTCATCAAATATATTAAATAAGTCATTCGATCAAAATTATGAAAAAAAAGTGAGACTTTTTTTTCATAATTTCTAAATCGTCTATCTACGGTAATATTTTGAAAAATGTTTTATATGTGCGTGGAAGTGTTTACACGATACACATGAGAACCCCAGTCTCAACGAAGTCTGTTGTCAGAGGTCCGTGTGTGTTTCGCGGGTACACGAAATATAAAAAGGTAAAAAGAATAAACGGACCTCAATAGAGGGCGACCGCGGGGCCGACTGGGATAGGACAGGGCGTGAGGTGGTCGGGGTGAGGGCGGGGGAGAGGGGGAGGGGCGCACTCGATACTCCCGCGCAGGCCTCGGAGGCTGCGGTGCCCGGGACTGCCCCTCCCCCGCCCCCGCCGACCCCCGACCCTGTTCGCGTCGCGCACCGGAGCCTGCGAGACGTCTCAGCGGCGCTGCTCCGCGCTGCATCCACGGCTCTCCCGACCTTCCTCATCACCTGAACTCCGACAATCAACTCTGCATCCTCAAGCCATAAACCGATCCTCGTAGAATCTACCCGTCCCTTGAATTAATAGGCTCAAATTGGATATTCGTTACGTAAAAAGAAACAACGTTTATTCAAATACAAACACAGTACGTGAATTTTCTTTAAATGCCAAAATCTCGATTTGGATGTTATAATACTCATAATCTCGACTGAAACGTCATTCTTCCTGGTTTAACGGAGTGTTACCGTCGGATAATGCGAGCGCGGGGCGGGGGATTGAGGGTGCGGGAGGGTTGCGCTGCGCAGCCTCCCCGCGTTCACCCCCCTCGTCCGTCCACCACTCCCCCGCGACCCGGAGGCTGCGCTGTGGACCAGATCCTCTTTTAGGTTATGGGCACTCGCGGAAAACCGACGCCCCGCGACGCGCGTTCTTCCGGTGGTCCGTAGCCGTAGTAGACGCGCCGTCCCAACGTCAGGGGCGCAACGCGAGCGCAAGTCAGTGCAAAGCTGTCATCTCTGCGTGTCCCGCCAGCTCGGGCCGACCTCTCCGCTGGCTGCCAGTATTGCACGCCCATTACCTGTTTACGTTTATTGCCATTATCCGGTGGTAAGAACTCTATTCTGCTTCGCTGATTGATGGTACAGTGCTAAAGAGTGACATTTCTATTTTTATTCGGAATAATTTTATAAAATCTGATATAATTGAGAATTTTAGTTTAATTTCATAACTTAAAAGTAATATTTTTACAAAAAAATTATTCAACTATCTCATAAATCTGACATTTAAAATTAATAGAAAAAAAAAGTTTCGTTAATAATTTTCAGTTGTTAAAAGTGAGATTGGTTATTTTAGTCAATGATAAAATTTTATTCTCTAAAAAAATAGAAATTAGGACAAGAAATTATAACGGTCAGTAGTTGGGAAGTTTTTATTGTTTCTCATTTTTTCTTAAATATTTTACGTATATTAAATGGAAATGACACTATAACGCCAGGTACTTTTTCAAACCAGCTGCAGGTCTTGAGAGAGCAGACCTTTGAAATAAGATTATGTTGAGTGATGTTGGGCGTAACGCGGGGGCGGGTCTGGCGGGGCGGATGGGTGCTAGCGAGGGGGGCTGGGATTTTGTCCCACACTCTGGTCCCCTGTGCTTCATCGAGACCCTAATTGAAACATAATTAACTAAAAAATAATTTAACCCTTTTCTACATTCACATTGACACCTTTGCACGAACGCGATTCACTAATCAGCAATCTTACAATATACTTTCAAATTCAAAATCTAACTTTGGATATCCTCCACTTCTTTGATTGTTTTTCTTTTTTGCAATCAAAGGCAAAATCTATGGAATACTATTATTCTCTATTATAAACTTTCAATATTTGTGTTTTTATGTATGTGATAAGGATAACTATGTTATAATAGATTCGATCACTTAAACAAACAGATTATTGCAATCTAGTTATTGTCTTATAGTTTTACTTTGCTATCACTCGACTAAGTCGTTCCACTTAATCTTATCGTTTAGTCATTTCTCTATACTAGAAATATTAAGCAAATAAGGTATTACTCAGTTTTGATGTCAAGAAAGCTTTAATCTTATTCGACACATCTCAGTGTCAGTTTATTTCAAGTGTCGTCTTCCTATGGACGAAACAAATTTTCACAGTGTGATTATATCCCTTTCGATCAAATTTGACTTTTTCTCACGTCTTTAAATTAATAAATAGTTTGAATTTGAAACAGATGAGCCAGTTTTAATAAGGTATAGGCCAGAGAAGGAACTATAAAGAAGTGTTGTGAAAAAGTGACTTGAAACTAAAAGTGAAAATGACGGGAAGCGACGAGAAGAAAGTGGGCAGCCCACCGCCGGCAACTAAAGCTGAGAACCATTCTTCTTCACCATCCAAAAAAGGTTTGTAGTTAGCCGTGATAGTCTTTGATAGTCCAATTAGCCCTTAGACCATGTGAATATATTCGTTTAGTTATAGAAACCCTCACGTGGCTTAAAACAGCTTCTGTTCAACAGAACGTGCATCATGTAATATAGAACCAATATATTTTAGATAATCCAGTTAACCGTTTGTGTATGTGACCATTTTAACACTTTTTATTAAATCATCATAAACATATTCTGATTCTCCTTTTTTATGTAACATATATCAAAAAATATGTATGAATTAATCATTTTTATGTAACATATATCATAAAATATGTATGAATTAATCATTTTTTTGAACATGTATCATTTTATTAAAAGAATATATTTTCAATACTAGAATTAGTGCTTACCATAAAATATGTTGACATACTCGTGTAGTTATATAGACAAGACAATCGTAGTTTTCGAAAGTCGTTATGGAGTTGATGTTTTTTAGACATTAGCCATACCTTTTGTTTGTGGTGGAAAAAGTCAACTGTTTATATTTATATAATATCAATGGTTATGGGAAATTTATGATGTTTTCCAGAACAAAAAAATTTGTAATACTAGATATCATAATATGTTTGATGTATGGGAGTGAAACGTGGGCGTAGAAAATATTGAAAGGAGTCGAATAAATGCTGAAGAAATGCGTCCACTTAGAAAAATACATGGATGCTAATGTATGGCAAAATATGGAATTAAGTAATTAGGGATGAATGCGAACTTAAGACGTGATTAGGAATGAATTATGAATTTATAAAGATGAAAAATAATACTTTCAGATGGATTTGGAACGAATAAATGAAAAAAAATACTAATAAAACAAATATACAGTGCAAATACAAGTGGAAGGCGTGGTGCAAAAACGCCAAGTAATGTATGTTGGATCGAGTGTATATTTTAAAAGAAAAAAACTTAAAACGTCAGATGTACGAAAACGTGTAAAGGTGGTAAGGATGCGAAAAAATGTATGTCGCGATAGGAAAATCTGGTGTTCTTCCCTCTCTGTATACCCCGACAGGGAATTTATATTCACGATCCAGCACATAATATATGTCAATTTACTTCCCTCGCTATACACTATATTCTCGGTGGCCTAGTTGGTAAGACGGCTGCCTTTTAACCCAGGGGACTGCGGAATCGATTCCCGTTGAAATTCAGATTATTAAAAGAATCAGAGTCTAATTTTCATTTAAGGCCAATTTTATACATTTTTCTGGATGGAAAAGGTTGTTACATAGCAATAAACTCATCAAGGTGTACTGTATACAACGATTGTATAATAAGATAAAGATTTTCAATATTATAATTTTAAAAATACTCAACCAAATATATATATATTTTTTATTTGGTCTTAGTTTTGCAGCCCAGCCAAATCAGAAGGCATCTAAATTGAAAAAAAAAATTGTATTGATACCTTCAACGTTTTTTTTCTCTAAACTAATTATTTAAATAAATTATGTTTTTTTATTGAATCCGTTGGTCTGCCAGATTGTACTATATATAGAGAAAGTTTTTTACAATACAAAATAAATTTCACACTTTTTGAAACAATTATTTATTCATAGGACGAAGAATCCCTTGGAATTGAAACAAAAACTCATTTCATGTATATGTCACAGTAGGGGTGAATTGTACAGTAAATGTAAACTGTTAACCTTAATTGTATACATTCACTTAAGTTATCAAAGAATATGGATAAAAACATTCATTTTAAATTAATCAATCCATATTTAATAGTGATTGTACATATTTTCTAGTGTTTCAGAACTGCGATTGGAAAAAGCAAATTTTAAATAAACCGGGGAAAAAACTTGTTAATTTACATTTTAATTTATTGCAGCAAGTCAAAGAGTTATAACATTGCGTCGTGCATCAAGTGGCATTCTTCTTACATTTACTCGTACATTTCAGAGTCTCGCATTTTCAAGTGCAAAAACCGCAGCCGCCCATGAATGTCCATATTATAGAACGTTCACTAACATCGAGCAGTAGAAGTACACTTTCACTATAGTTCGGAAATTCTAGGATGAGCCCTGTGACAGCTCACAAATTTGCCTCAATACAACCTTGTAACGATGTTCAGTAATTTTAATTATTTTATCAACTTTAATATAAGCCTCAATTCTAATAAATAGCAAGTTATTTAGGTAAATACATTACATGAGGTTGTATTGGGGCAAATTTGTGAGCTGTCACAGGACTCATCCTAGAATTTCCGAACTATAATGAATGTGAACAGTTAACTCTGTAATACTGTTGATAAACTGCTGAAAGTAACATATCAAGCTCAAAATAAATGGTGTTAAATAAAATCAAATTGACCGGTTGCTGGACAGCGGGTGTACCAATCACATAATAAATAGTGATGAATACTTTGAAAACCAAGTAACATTGAAGAATCATATTAAGGTGAAAGTTGGTTATGGAAGAATGTTGGAGGCAACAAAGGTTGGTGATATTATAGTCTCTTTTCCTGTTTATGACACTGAATCGATAGTAACTATAAAAATGTATTTTATGTAAAAACAATGCAAGCAAATTTATTAAGTTATTCGAAGATCACTGACAATCATAAAATAGTCTCAAAAGGGCAGTTTTCAAAAAGTTATGAATTGGATGGTATATTATCAGCAATAGCGAAAAAGGTTGAAGGATTATATAAAATAACAAGTTATGTTTCAAGTAATAAAATACTTGCAAATTTAACCAATAAAACATTAATTTTAAAAGAAAAACTGCATCGTAAATTTTAAATATCTGAATATTGTGTGTAAGGATCAGTTGCTGGAAGGGATAATAAAATATATAGAATCAGATTATTTGAAGTGTGCTATATGTATCGAGAACAAGATGCATAATTTACCCTTTAAAAATAATAGAAGAAGAGCGGAAGATATACTAGAAATTATTCACACAGATGTGAATGGACCTCATAGAACGACTGGATGTAATGGTGAAAAATACTTCGTGAGTTTTATCGATGATTATAGCAAATTAGCAATAGTTGATTGTATTAAGTCGAAGGATCAAGTATCTGATTGTTTAGTGGAATATGTAAATGAAATTTAGAATTTAACTGGGAAGATGATAAAAGAACTAAGATGTGATAACGGTGGAGAGTATATAAATAACAAGATATATAAATTTGAAAAAGAAAAAGGTATAAAGATAAAGTCGTGTCCACAACATGTACATGAATTGAATGGTACTGCGGAGAGATATAATAGAACAATAATTGATATGGCTAGATGTCTTCTAGCAGAAGCAAAAGTTGACAGACGTTATTGGCCTGAAGTGATTAAAGCAGCAGCTTATCTGAAAAATATGATATTGGCAAATACTGTAGTGAGGAAGACACCTTATGAAATATTTTTTTAAAAGAAACCATCTGCAAATGAATTAAAATTGTATGGAAGTAGAGTTTATGTTAGAATACCAGAAGAAAAGAGAAGATCAAAGTGGGATAAAAAAGCTGAATTTGGAAGTTTACTGGATATACCGAAGTTGGATATATAGTAGTTTTGGTGAACGGCAGAATATTAGTTGCCAGGTATGTTGACATTATTGAAGAAGATATTATGTGTGTAGGTTATGATGATGAAAATGAGAAAAATGATACAAATAAGAAGAAGCAACCTGAAGAAGTGCCAAATAAGCCAACTAATGATGAGAACACCAAGGACGATGTGAAGAATGATGACAAAGTGAAAAGTGGAATGAGACCAAGAAGACAAATCAAACCGTCAGTTCGATTCGATGAAGAATTTGGATATTATTGTGTTTTTGTAAATTTTTGTGATACTACGATTCCGGCTAACTTCGAGGAGGCGACAACAACTAATGAGGCTGGACGATGGAAAGATGCAATGGACAGTGAAATAAAAAGTCTTGTTAAAAAATAACACTTGGACACTAGTGAGTAAACCAGAGGATAAGGCAATTTTAGACGTGAAAAGAAATGTTATAAATGATGTTTTTGTTAAAATTGTTTAACCTATTAAAATTTATGAAGATAATTCTGGAGCTCTTGCTATAGCTAAATATGGAAACTTTACAAAAATTCTAAGCATATAGAAGCACAATATCATTATGTTCATGAAAATGTTAAAATTGGAATTGTTGAAATTGTTAAGATAGATTCAGATTCAAACATTGCTGATATTTTTACTAAGTCGTTGGGATGAATTAAATTTGCTAAACTCAGGGAAATGTTGAAATTAATGTAAATTGTATTTATGACAAAACTGATTAGACTGAATTGTATTTGAATTTTTGTTTAAAATTTGGGTTGATAAAAGATCTTTTTTTAAAATAGTTTAAGTATTGTTTTGTGTTGAAGGTTTAATGTAACTAATGCTTATTTCTGTCATGTTTGTGATTGGTGAATATGAATTGCAAAGAGGCGTGTTGATTTGTGGGTACATTTTGTATTCACCATATTGACAATACTCTGTGTCACAATGCTCTAAATATATTTTGTTCAGTATTGTTACAAAACGTTTTGTGGTGTCCATGTATAGTGTGCCCTATATAAGGAGCAAGTCATATATCAGTTTTTTGTTCCGCATTAAATAAACTTAACAAATACATAGTCACTGATAACTTAAGCGAAAGAGTAAATTTACTAGAAATAGTTAACGTTCCCTTACTATATTTTTCCACTATAACAAATGTATTTCAAAATCATGTTCCAAAGCAAGAGAACCAGTTTTGTGAATAATTTTCAATGTTTTTAAAATAAATATGTTTTCGATACTTTTTAGTGAACTTGACCTCATATTAAAAAGTCCTTTTACAATACAAAGACATGTTGAACGACATTGTTATCCACGTTCTTATAAAAAAAGTAAGAGAAATCAAGAAGACGAATATGTGAATTATTTTATAGACAAATTTAAACAAAAATACATTATAAATTACGCAATTTGATAATTCGATCATATTTTCTCCATGAAATTTATTCGTATGTTACAACTTGACATGCATTAATGATGCGGATAATCTGAATGGCGTGACCAGGAGATTATACAAGGAGACAATTGTCCTCTACCTTATTACTCATTAAACCCGCCTTTTGTCATCACGCGTTTTGATAATACTACCGCAAAAACCAACGATATTGAAAAACTTATTCAGACAATGAAATACTTTTTGAATTATTTTACTTGCATTTTAGAAATTTGATCCCTTAATGTTTATTTTAAATTTTATTAAATAACATCTAACACAAACATTTATCAAAGGCTATACATATATACTAATTTATATCTTAAGAACTAATATGATTCATATATTATAACTCTTAACTAACTTGATTTTAATTTTCTACGTGTCATTTTTTTTCATAATCTTAATATTTATTTTTTTAGAAATACTTGACACCTACATATTACCTATAACTAGATAACAATTCTTAACCTGAGCCCCCCTAGTTGAAGATAAATATTACCTACTACACCAGGCGTCGCTAAACTTTTACCTAGGCGGGCCATATTCTGTCTGACATAAGCCGTCGCAGGTCAGAATATGAAAAAAATTCTACAGTTACTCGTTAATGAAACGATATACATATTCATTACAAATCAATACTCACAATTACAATTACTTCAATAATAATCGGTGAGTGAAATGAGGTGGCTTTGTATTATCCATAATTTTTAGGTCTGTCATGCAGGCTACATGCTTGTTGTTCACGTCCTTATTGATTTCAAATAGGTGTAATTTATTCTTGATCTTGTCAGGTTTATTTACATAATAATAATTAATGAAAAATGCATATAGAGAGCAGACTCTCGTCAAGGGTATCCTGCCAATAATAGTTGGTCTGAATCCTGTTCGACTGTCTATAATAGTGAGTCGGAATCCTAAGCTCTATCTTAGGATTCAGACCCACTATTATTATCAGATAAAAAATATTACAAAATAATTAACAAAAAATTTGTGTAAAGACTGGTAGTTGGTGGCTGCGGCCATTAGATTTGGAATAAAATAGTGCAAATATTTGCATTACTTAATTATTTCATATATAATGATTATTATTATGTAAATAAACCCAACAAGATCAAGATTATTTGACACCCATTTGGAAGCAATAAGGATATAAACAACAAGCATATAGCCTGCATGACAGGCCTTAAAAAATATGGATGATACAAAGCCACCTCATTTTACTCAATGATTATTATTGAAGTAATTGTAATTATGATTATTGATTTGTAATGAATATGTCTATCGTTTCATTAACGAGGAACTGTATTTTTTTTTTCATCTTCTGACCTGCGACGGCTTATGTCAGACAGAATTATGGCCCACCTAGGTAAAACTTTAGCGACGCTTGGCTTTGACTATCTTCAACTAGGGGCGCTCGGGTTAAGAAGTGTTATTTTGTTATAAGTTATATGTAGGTGTTAACTATTTCTAAGAAATTATATATTAAGATTACTATAAAATGGCATGTAGAAAATTAAAATTAAGTTAGTTGTAAATTAAATTAGTTCTCAAGATATAAATTTGTCTACAGGTATAGCCTTTGACAAATGTTAGTGTAAAAGATTACTTTACTAAATTAAAAAAATTAAAAAAACCGTGACTATTCAAATTTCTAAAATACACCTATATATTTATTTTAAAACTATTTCATAGTCTGAATTCGGTTTTCAAAATGGTTCGTTTGTGCGGTAGTATTATCAAAACGCACGATGACAAACGACGGGTTTACGTGCCTCCCTCTCCTCAGGGGTTACCAGAAAGCTTGAGTAATAAGGCAGAAGATAAAATTGTCTTCTTATACAATCTCCTGACCACACCATTCAGCTTATCCGCATCATTAATGCAGGGATGCTAAGTATTAACATACGTATGAATTTCATGGAGAAAATATAATCGAATTATCTAATTGCGTAATTTATAATGTATGTTATTTTTGTTTAAATTTGTCTGTGTTTAAGAATTTATTGTAAAATAATTCACATATCCGTCTTACTGATTTATCCTATTTTTTTATAAGAATGTGGATAACAATGTCGTTCAACATGTCGTTCTATTGTAAAATCACTCTTTTAATATGAGGTCAAGTCCACTAAGAAGTATCAAAAATGTATTTATTTTAAAAGCATTGAACATTATCCACAAAAGTGCTTTGGAACATGATTTTGAAATGCATATGTTATATTGGAAACGGATGGTAAGTGAACGTTAACTATTACTAGTAAATAGCTCTTTCACTAAAGTTATCAGTGAATATGTATTACAGTGTTAACTGTTCACATTCACTAGTGAAAGGCTGGTATGCTCCGATCGTCTCACTTCGGTGTACCATTGGATCCATTACAGCGGCGTGGTTGGTGAGTTTGTTGTGTCCAAGTATTTATTCTTCAATTTTTTTTTCTTCTCATTGCACTGATCTACAAATTAAAAGGTTGTGTTTTTAATAAAAGCAAAAGTACGTTTATTTAAAGATTTTGAGGCGCTGAATACGGTCCATCCTTGTTCATTGCTTTTATAAATTCTTTCATTTGATCCAGTTTTATGTCTAATGATAGCAACAAATCCTTACTGTGATTTACAGGCGGTTCACATACAACATTGTTCTCATCAAATCACTTCAAACCAACCATTCGTATTTCCCTTTGTTGTTTATATTTACAGGCGGTTCACATACAAAATTGTTCTCATCAAATCACTTCAAACCAACCATTCGTATTTCCCTTTGTTGTTTATATTTTCATAATAATTTTAAATTTGCTGATATATTTTAAGTTAGGGCATACAATGTCACATTTGTGGTGGTTTCGTAAACAACATTAAAACAAGAACCAATAAACAAAACATTTCGAATTCACCACTCTATTATGTATGTTATAAAGAATGGGTCCTTTTGTTTCTGTTAAAAATATGGTTTAGCAGCGTTATCTTTTCTACGATTGGTTTATTTGACAGCTGATTATTTTGGATGGCATGCACCATTTAAGTTGAGATTTCTCTACCGAAAATAATAATGGTTCCATGATTATACTATATTCAAAATTATCTACGATATTTGAAATATATTTTAATATTCATTATTATTTAAAAAAAATAATAGAAAAAACAAACATTAAGACCATCTCATCTCATTCAACGCATCAGGCTTATGTCAAAAAGCATTGATGACTGACTCAATTTACATTTTGATAGACAACCAGACACTCGGTGTATAGCTCTATTGTGTTGGTTAAAACTAAATAATGATCTGAAATACATTTAGAAGTGTACTAATTAAGTGATTTTTTGGTACAACTATTAAAAGCAGTTTCACAAAGAATTAAGTGTCGTATCCTCCGAACATTCTCCATTACCGAGTATCACGAATCTCTGAGTTACCCTAGATGACCTGTAAATCTCTTAACAAACTCTAAACAGAAATTGGAAGAAACAATGATAAAATGGGAAATATTGCGTGATAAATTGACTTTGTGTTTCCGGTGAGAAGCGGTCCATGCGACACTTGCTGCAGTACCCGAGGAATGCGGTATCTTGCATTTAGGATGACTTGGTTCATGGAACGCCCATTGCAGTTCAAGTGACAAAATTCTGGTTGTTCATAATTTAGTGGATTTTACACGGTATGAAAAGGAACAGATATCCATGTTAACCGTTAAAAGAGCAAATATTAGAGAAAATTCTGAAAAGCGTCCTTTTTTTAATTATTCAAAACCATTTAAGATCTTCTTTATGACGTCGCCTCTTCCCGTTTTCTGAAACCTTAATTCTTTCTAAATGGATATCGTCTAAGAGCGCGCTGAGCTCAAGCATTTGAGAATTAGTCGTAATTTGTTTATTCACGTTTTCTAGGCACGCGATTCCTGCAAAATTAAAACATTTAGTCAACAAGATTTTCGATGTATATGTGCCCCCTGAGTCTCATTCCACGACATTCTTTAACATAGGCTTATTTAGATCATTTTTAAGTCTAAATTATATATAAATATCACATTAAAGTCAAGAATAGGGTCATAAATTTACTAAAACTTCAACATATATTGCAGTTTCTTCGAGATTGACATTACTTTTAGGGTCTTATTGTATCTTATTAGTCGACATTACATTGAACCATATTTATTTTGTATTACTTATTTACAATACTATATTTTTTAAATGTTATTTACCCAAATTTAGTTGTTTCTATTACTAAACAAAGTTGATTATATATATCAAGAATAAAGAATATATTCTAGAAGCGCAATTACGATAATCTCATCTAGAATAATACCACGTTTATCGGTAATCTCACTTAAAATAATACCTAGGAGCGCAATTACGGTAATCTCACTTAAAATAATACCTGGGAGCGCAATTACGGTAATCTCACTTAAAATAATACCTAGGAGCGCAATTACGGTAATCTCACTTAAAATAATACCTAGGAGCGCAATTACGGTAATCTCACTTAAAATAATACCTAGGAGCGCAATTACGGTAATCTCACTTAGAATAATATAAGTTTATCGTTTATCAAAAAAATATAATTATACGATATATTATACTCGTAATATAATTATACTCGTACTAAGTATATCAAATTATGCCGTTCATTTTAAATATTTAATTAATTGAAAATTACAAAGCCTTTAAACTTGTAAGGGTTCACATATTGGTTAGGCGTAGGTTATTCATTAAACTTATGTTCACATATTGGTTAGGCGTAGGTTTTTCACTAAAATTAAATATTAATGAAAGGTCAAATATGCATAATTTAGTGGAAATCCAAAGAATGTATAATTCAATGTTTCCTCTGTGAGGCCACGTTTGCACAGGCTAAAATTTAAAACTTTGACCTTAGGCAAGTGTTTCTTCGTGAAAGAGAGTAAAACACGCAATCAACATATCACAGATACTGAATGCTTGTCTAGGGATATAATAAATATCTACACCGAAAGGTAAACTGTAACACAATCGACAAGAGTTTCATGCTGTGAATATACTCGTATTATAAAAAGAATAATATATTAAATCTTATTTATTGATTTGATATTTATATTTTAGAACCCCATTTTTAAATAGAATGCTAAAAAATCTACACAATTAATTTTAGTTTAAGTGATAGGCCTGTTTCACTTTTACAAAAGCATAAATGTTTATTTTTTCTTTATGATTATGTGCGGTATATTGTGGGATGAATGTTTTGGTCTGTCTGGAGTGATGAAGTGTGATGAGTTTGATTTCGCGTGATGTATACATATGTAATTGAGTGTCACTTTGTGTCAGGTTGATGAGAATGTGCAACGGGGTTTTACATAATCCAAAATCTGAAAGAAGTATCGATTTATTTTTTTATGCTTTATGTCCTCAGTGAGATACAGGCAAAAGCCTAGTTTACTGGGGATACGACAAATTAAAGGCAACAAACTCAGATCCACTAAAATTGTGTGTCCGAATTCAATTAACTGTTGTTTTTCGCAAATTATGTATATTTCTTGTCATGTGTAAATAATTTTTTAAAAAATTGTCAAAATGTTCAATCTTTAAAAATACATATTGTATAATTTTATACACCTTGTGGTACCGTGGTTATTGATTTTTTTGTTAAATAAAATTACCTTATTTCATATGTCCCCTCAAATATATCCGAACTGGTTATTTAGATATATTTAAGAGTGTGGCTGGGACGAAATTTTTTTTGGCCCCAGTAATCGGTCTTCCGAATTTAGAACCACTGGGACCCGTTTTTTAGATCTATCTGGAATCTAATCCGAATCCCCGTGGCTAGAACTTAAGCATCTTACTAACTAGGCCACGGAGGTCCTGATAAATAATAAAATGAATTGAACACTTTCCTTTTCGTTGTATTCCCCACTGTTTTATTAATTGAGTTCACTACCGGTTTTAAAGACCTCTGTCGTCTTTGTCAGATTTGATATCGGTTGCAGTTTGCGATTTCTTCAGTACATATAATTCAGATGGATAACAATTGGACAATTCTACAGTACATATAATTCAGATGGATAACAACTGGAGAATTCTACAGTACACGTAATTCAGATGGATAACAACTGGACAATTCTACAGTACACACAATTCAGATGGATAACAACTGGACAATTGCGATATATCAATAGTTCTTTCTTCATTTTAAGCACTACAACATCTTTTAATCCGCAATATTTCTTGATTTGATCATTCCTTATTCTTACATACATCATATTTTCACATACTCCACGCAACGATCTCATTTCTTAGCATTTATCTTAGTTTCATAACATATTTGCGACGTCCAAGTTTTGCTTACATCTATTAATAACACAATTTCCAAGCATCAATATCGTAATTATGTTATGTTATTTCTTAATTACTCGTATAATATTTCTTGATTTCATCATTCCTTATTCTTACATACATCATATTTCCATATACTCAACGCAACGATCTCATTTCTTCGCATTTATCTTAGTTTCATAACATATTTGCGACGTCCAAGTTTTGCTTACATCTATTAATAACACAATTTCCAAGCATCAATATCGTAATTATGTTCTGTTATTTCTTAATTATAATATTTCTTGATTTCATCATTCCTTTTACATACCTACATCATATTTCTATATACTACACGCAACGATCTCATTTCTTCGCATTTATCTTAGTTTTGGCGCATATTTGCGACGTCCAAGTTTTGCTTACATCTATTAATAACACAATTTCCAAGCATCAATATCGTAATTATGTTATTTCTTAATTATAACATTTTATTTGAGAGTTCTGCCACGAATTCTAGTGCGGTGAATTGTATCAATTTATATGCAACATCCAAATACATAAATGCGAACACTGTTTTAAGCCACGACAGCTTTGTTCCACTAATTGACCTCAATCTATTTCCTCAATTCGACAATCTGGTTTAATTTCCCGGTTTCTGGACATCTGATTCAATACCACAATTGCCTAATCTACAAAGACTCGTCTAATTTGCTGGAAATCTCTTGAATTTATACATTTGCTTTAATTTCGGGTTTATTAATTACAAATGAAAATACGCATAATACTATATATTATATAAAACCACTTATTAACAAAAAAGTGTACAGATATATTTTTAGATCTTGGATTTAGTCTTGAGTTACTTAAATGATGGCAGACATTTTAAAAGTCGTTACAGCCGTCATCCTCCAGGCGATATCAAAAAACATTATAGAATGTGAAGCATATTCTGTCCTTCGAAACGTCGACAATCGTTTGAGCAACAGCACAACTTTCAAAAACACTTGAAACTAGTGGTAAATATATGTGAGAATTGTATTAGATTTTAACTTGTTTCATGTTTTCACTAAATTCCAAATTCTTAATATACTGTGTTTAATTGATTTTCTTAAAATTCTTATTGTTTTCTAAAAATGTATAAATTAAGACTAAAAAATAATTGTAAGTTTACAAAAATTACTTATGGCGTGTTCTCACGGTTCAAGTTTAGTTGACCGATTAAAGTTGATCAAGAAAAGTTGAATGAAATTTGGCATCATTTTGAAGGTGCAACCAAAAAAAATTGTTTAATAAAACAAATTGTATTTGTTTGGTGCTTGAAAAAACGTTGTGTGTTTTGTGAAACACAAACACAAAAAAGTTATATATAGTGATAAGAAAAAAACATAAGATAATATAAGTCCGTAATGGTGATACGACACTCGAAGAAGCTGTCCGCTCTCTGATGTCGACTATATCAAGGCTTTGATCGAGAATAACCAGCGTGCTACGACACGAGAGATTGCCGAGATACCGAGAATATCGAAAACCACAGTTCACAATTTCCGCATTTCGAGGTGCTTATTTACGTGACTACGAATTCGAACTAAAAATACGAAATTACTTTCCAGACAATATTATTTTGAATTATTACACACGTATCTAAAAAATAACTGAAAACCCGATAAAATAATACATAATGACTTGTGATTGTGTGAAAACGATTGTGTTATTAAATTCTAATTGTTAAACAAAAAAAAGCTTTTCTCATTGATTCTTGATACAATTTTTCTTCGATAAACACTTTTAAAACTCTGTAAATATTATTTCTCGAAATAAATTGTTGAAAATTTACCAAAAATAACCTTCAAAGGTTTCGATAAGATTTTACCTTCCATAAAAACAAGACAACACCTCAAGTTTGCTTAAGAAAATATTTTGAATACTCTAGTATTTCTAATTTTAGAAGAGTTTTCAATTTTCAAAAGCACTTGAAAAAGTTATCGAATACTTTCCGAGGAATAACTCTGTTCTTTGAATTGAATTTAGCATTTTGACCCTGTTTTAAGAAGCGAATTCTTGCCTTTGTTACATTTATATGAAATATTTCGATTGAATATTTTACATAAACGTAAAACGATAAAATATTATACTTTGTATTTAAAATATTCAATTTCAAGGTATTTTTTAAGAAATCGGATATATTCGGATATATTCATGGTCAACATTCAAAAAGATTAGAACAAGTTAAGGAATTTGCTATTTGGGGAGCATGTTGTCTAGAAATGGTAAAATAGAGAAAGATATAGGCATGCGTGTTGCTGCAGGTACTATGATCAATGGCGTATTTACTACTGGTATTGCTTATAGATCAATCACAAATACTTTAAAGATTATACACAGTGGTGTGCTAGCACCAGCCTCGATGGATGTAAACGAAACCAAAACATTTAATGGGCGTGAAATGAGCAGTATAAATGTGTGCATTGCGTAAAACATCCGATATTACAATGCTTGACACAATGAAAAATCATCGAATAAAGGATTTTTTTTGTTATAAATACAATGAAGATTCTTATCTGATGTTTTAGCCACATTGAAAGAATTAATTGTAAAACACTTAGGAAATTAGTATCTTCTCCCTGGCTCCATCCCAACTCACTGTCTGCGAAGACTGTTGGGGTCAGCTCTCCTCGTCCTCAGGTTGTATGCTCTTCTGTCCCGGACTACGTCCCCCAGGCCGTGCCTCTGCATCAGGTTATCTTTTTGTACCACCCATGAATTATTTAGTCTTCCTCTGGTTGTTATTCGAGGAAGATCCATGGAGATTGCCTGGTTCACAATGTGATCGGGTGCTCTGCGTCCAACGTGCCCATACCATCTCAATTGCCTCTCCTCCATCTTGCGGTTGATGTCTGTAACTTAGGAAATTATTATATCTATCTAAAATGAATTGAGCGAAGGAAAGGTAGACCAAGGAAAGAGTGGACGGAAATAGTTGGGGAAATTTTAACCGAGTAAAGGTAAGAAGTGTGAGAAACGGGAGAGCATATAAGACGAGATGTATGGATGTGGACGAGGCAAGAGCCGTATACGCAGAGGTCTAGCCTCTTCCTAACTTAAAAGGGGCATGGTGTGATGGTACGTGTAAATGTATTTATGTAACATGTCAATAATTTTAAGTACTTGTATAATCTGTCACATGTATATAAAGACACTGTTGTGTCATTAATAAAATAAAATAAATAAATTGTTTTCTCGTCAAAAGAATCTCATAGTGTATTGGTCTTTTAATGTCGCACTATATACACATCATTCTCGTATTGAAGCTCAAGCTCGGTTTTAATGTACCACTATATACACATCATTCTCGTATTGAAGCTCAAGCTCGGTTTTAATGTCCCACTATATACACATCATTCTCGTATTGAAGCTCAAGCTCGGTTTTAATGTCCCACTATATACACATCATTCTCGTATTGAAGCTCAAGCTCGGTTTTAATGTCCCACTATATACACATCATTCTCGTATTGAAGCTCAAGCTCGGTTTTAATGTCCCACTATATACACATCATTCTCGTATTGAAGCTCAAGCTCGGTTTTGGAGTCGGTTGGATCAAGAAGGTTGTCCGGGCTCACAGTATGCTCTTTTTCTCACCAAACTCTCATACGTAATCCCATTTTCATCTCCGGTTATCGCCCGGTCTAATAAAGGTTCGTTTTTGTTCAGAGCAAGCAGAAATGTACAAATGACGATTCGGTCATGTGCATTTATTTCACTTAACTCATGATGCACCCATTTGGAATATCTATACACCAATCCAAGTTTCCGAATATGGTGCAAAATGGTTTGATGTGTTGAGTTGAGCTTTTCCACTATCTCCGATGTTGTCAAAAAAGATCTTGCTGTATAATGGTCCTAACAATATCCCCATCGATCAGAGATGGTTTCCCAGAGCTTGGCTTGTCATTAAGGTCGAAATCGCCTGCTTCAAATTTTTCGAACCATCTCCTGCACGTTCTGTCAGAAACTATATCTTCACTAAAAACGTTCACCAAATTTCTACTCGCTTCTGTAGCATTTCTACCTTGTTGGAATTCATACAGAATGCAATGTCGTAAATGAACTTTATCAATAGACATGTTTACGCGAACGAATCTCACTTAATATTAAGATGATGAAACCGTTGTTTCAGTAAATTTAGAAGAGCACATATGTAGAAATACAATGGTAAAAAGAGGCAGCCATATATGTTTCAAACGAACACGTTCATACGTGTTGAAACTTGAGATGACATTATCGGACAGAACTTTCCGGTTTCCTTAAAACCCTCAAATGTATAAAGTACCAATACATTCGTGGCAAGTGATAGTTTGGTGGGGTTTTTTTGGGTTGGCGCTGTCATTGGGCTATTAATTTTTCAAAACGAGGATGGCGAAACGGTTACTGTAATTTTCATTTTTCCGTGATGTCGGACCTTAAGTCCGTCGTCACTACTATTCTTTTCACACTCAAATTTATTGCCACCGGAGAAGGACTCTCGTTGGGCAGTTCTTCGTTGTCACTACGTGGCGTCGCGCTCATAAAAAAATAAAGAAGATTTCAATCTTCTAATGTAGATCGCGCTGGATGGGGATTTATTTTGTCCCCCATAACAGCGTGGGTGGTGGTGGGATCGAACCTTACTGTTAATTGCGAACGCTATTGCAACTTACTGTCATTTTTTAATGCCCCGAATTGGAGGACATAAATCTCGAGCATATGTTATTTCAGCAAGACAGCGCTACGTACCACTTGACAGGAGAAGTAATGGCTTTATTGCAGATAAAATTTCCGAGCCCTGTCATTTCTCGACATGGTAGTATTAATTGCGGCGAGATCGCGCTATCTAATACCCCTAGACTTTTATTCTTCGTGAACCATTCGTAGTTGGTCGATGAGCTCAAGAAGAACATTCATCAAGTTACGAGTATTGACGAAATTGAGCAGCAATTGTGCAAAAATTTAATTAATGATTTCGTAAAACAGTGGCCGGCTGCAAGAATAAGCGATTAAGATATTTGGCTGATATTTTATTTTGAACATATTTCCCCGTGTGTCTTTAACTTAGCGTTGAAATGAATATTCTAGCAAGTTTCTAAAAATAAAGATTTTTTATAATAAATCAATAAAACAAAACCTCAAGTTTAAAATAAAATAACATGTATAATAAATTAAATTTCTATACATTTTTTTAGATGATATGCTTCAAGTGATTAAATTTGAAAACAATTAAACCAATGTTTCAGTGAAAAGTTATTTGTAAAAATAAGAAACCCAACATTTATTTATTTATTTAAATTGTAAATACAATAACTTCATTGTAAATACAATGTGGTGGGTTAAAGTCACACGGCAAATCTTCCGACCAACGAGACAAAAGTAAATAAAGAAAGGTTGCAAAAAATATTCAAATTATTATTCATGTTTATGAAATTTATGGGCATATGCATATTAAAGTAAAATTGAAATATCATCAATCAAAGGAAAATGAAGGATGGTGGAAAGGAAGGAAAAATCAGGAATGAAACACGTTATATTACTGACTAGAAATTGAGAGTTTTTTCAGTCGCTTCTTAATGCATGCCAAGGACGGAGCGAGCATATGGCATTTAATCATTAAATATGTCACATTATATGTAGTTGGCCCTTGTCTGCTTTGAAAGACGATGTACACGTATGTGCAATGCCTAATAAAGTACTCGTACATTATTATTGAAGGGAAGTTTGGGATGGGCAGCATTATTTCTGATGACTGTGGAGACTTATTCTCAATCTACAGATACGCCGACACCTGCAATATCGTTCAGTCCTGGTCCTGGGGTACACCATGCATCGCCTCATCTTGCTTGAATTTGATGTACTCTAGCCATTTTTTATCACACATCTCCTTGCCTCGACGAAACACTTAGTGCCGCAGATTTCCATTGTTGGCGTAATCTTCCCTCATCTCGAAATTCACGTCAAAAGTATTTATATCCCACACAGAACAGCTGAAAAAGACATGCTCCATAACCTCATTATTCCAACTTGGTAATCTGTACGCAGTGGCTTCATAACTCTTATCACAAAATAATTTGTACTTAACAAAATAATGAAGTATTAATCATTTGTCGTATGAAATAAAATGAAAATATTTCAATGTATATAAAACGATGACGACCTCCGTCGCCTAGTAAGACGCTTCTCTCCCAACCTGAAGGTTTTTAAATGATTTTTTTTCTGATTTTTTTAAAAAGGATTCCAGTTTGTTTTTCACTTAAGGCCTCTTTAATATATTTCTAATTGGAAAATATTGTCAGGTGGCAATAAGCCTACCAGTTTGTACTGTATACAACGTAATTGTAATACAATACAATGCAATAAATGCCCCAACTAGAGAAGACGGAAAACTGACTTTGTGTTGGATATTTTAATAAGTATTATTGCCAATCTCTCTTCGTTTATATAAAATATAGTTCGACTTCTATCATGGGGTTTCGGCTTCGTACTTAAAAAAAATATAAATAATGTTAAAGAATTCGTATGGTGACAATATTCACAAGTGACGTGTGTGAGTGTTGTTATCTCATCACATGCAGTAGTACGGTAGTATTACTTACACGTGTGGTTCCGAACAATTTAAGTATGGTGACTCTAAGCCCGAATGTTCAATTAATAGGGTCGAAGATAATATTGTCTCCCGGCCACGCTCTTTATCTGAAAGTTAAGTTGAACACTAGAATATTTCTCTACTCATAGCTCAATTGCGATTCACAAACTGCAATAAAAAGTTTAAATGTATACAAATCGATATTTAAGGCTTAACAATTATAAATAATTATATTTAAACCCGGAGGTCGCGAATTCAGTTCCCCTTGTTACTCATTTTTTCAAAAGAATTCCAGTCTGATTATATCACTTAAAGTGTCTGGATAATTTTTTAGTAGGTTGAAAGAAATTACTAAATTGCAACAAACCCGGCAGATTATATTGTGTACAATCTGTTGGCTCTTGTCCGCCTTGAAAGCCGATGAATATACAGCGACTAATAAAATAGACACATAATCATTTATTATTGAAGGGAAACTGACAACCTCTCAAATACTTGTCTCTTAACCCAGGAGTTGCGGGCTGAAACCTATTTTTTTAAAAAGGATTCAAGTCTGGTTTTCACTCAATGCCTCTTTAACATATTTCTGATTGGCTAGAAGAATTGCCACATAGTAATAAGCTCGCCAGGTTGTACTGTATTCAACAAAAAAAGTGTAATACAAGACAAGCATATTTTTTGCTAACTGTGGAGACCAATTCATGAATACGCTAGCGACGCCGTATCAAGTCCTCTATACAACAATGGAATATAACGAAAAACAAATAATGTACTTGATTGGTAAACCGCGCATGCGGGTAAAGAACATAAAATACCGTTAACGAAAGCGTTGTTAAAAAATAATTGTGAGCCCGAGAGACCGTGGCTGCCCGTTCTCTTGACCATCATCGATATAGATCTAGCGTGAATATACCATAATTGAGATGAATATCGTTAAAAAAATATAAAATGGTAAGTGTAAAAACAATATATCTACAAAGTAAAATACAGTGAAACTATCATGGAATGTAACAAGAATTTTCTGTTTAAACTACAGGTGTAACCCATTAAATCCCGATTCGCTAGAAAGATGGACAAACAATATGGAACCGATATATTTATTACGGTCAGTCCTAAATCAAAATACGAGTACATCGACTCTAGGGAGAGTCACGTTTTGTTATTCTTTTAATATCCGAAAATGTTACTTTGCAGACATATTTCGACGGAAAACGATAAGAGAAACAGATTATCAAAGTTAAGATTTGAAATTCGAAGTTTCTGCTAACGGACATTCTAATATATTATTATGGTTTGCTTATCTTATTAAATGTGTTATTAGATATTTTTTTAGATATGTCTACTTAAGGTAGTTGTAGTTTGTACATTATATATCTACATAAAACAGTTGTGAGCATTTCAAGAGAAAAAAAGCTGACTACTCATAATGGAATCTTGGGCTTAACATTAGAATATGCGATCGATACTTGGACGTGGCAAAAAAAGTAATGAAAGTAAGATATAGTAAATGTGGTAGAAATGCGAACGTCGTGTAGAATGTGATGACCTTCCTGGACTAATTAATAAGACACCTAGCTTCCGACCCGGGACTCAATTCCTGTCGGTACCCATGTTTTTTTTTCAAATAGGGTACTAGTCTGATTTTTATTTAAACCCTTCCTGTCCGGTGATGTCTAACTAGTACACGTTGCTTCTAAAAACTTTAATATCTTTTTAAAAATAATAAATACTGGGTTCAGATTTTAGGTATTCCTCCGTAATACATTTACGCATTGAATAAAAAAAATAATAGTTAGCACTAATCGCCCACATCACAGATATTTTGTGAAAATCGGGAATAAATTCACCAATATAATCAAACGTGTGCCAGTGTGTGACGTAGTATATTCATTCTAAAAAACCTCCATGGGTGAGAAAGCGACGCTATTCACGTCTCACTCTCTACTTCAGTACATGGGAACACAAAAAATAGAATCTCAGTTCGGTCGCTTCTCTCTTTTTAGTAGCCGACCGGCTTTCGTTTGAGATGGTCGCTCTGTCTGTTTTGTGAACGTCGTCCGATGTTTTTTTTTTTTTCATGTTTTCAGCAATTAAATTTCAATTATTATCACTTTTGACTTCAAATTTAATTAATTTAAGCGATTGGCTATGAATATTCTTATTTTTCCGATTTTAAATCGCTCATTTTTACATATGTATTGATGTGTATTGAATACACATCACCGGAACGGGCGGATTTTTTTTAGCACAGGAAGGGAAAGGTTAAGGCCTCTTTAACATATGTTTTATTGATTGGAAGAGATTGCCACATATCAACAAATCCGCTATGATGTACAGTATATAACGAACGTGTAATATAATGAAATGTGTGAGAAAACAATAAAGTGTGAGTACATTAGGAGAGAATGCGGATTAAAAAAGATCCAGTACTTAAGGCGAAAAAAGTAGCATTGAGATGGTTCAGTCACGTACAAATAATGAATGTTGATAGATTTACAAAAAGTAGTATAGAAAGTGTGAGAACTTTGGGAAAACCTAGTAAAACATGAGCTAATTTATATTTTTTTTAAGTGAAAACCTTTATAACAAGAGTGTATGCATGAAGAGATGTATGGGCGTGACAGGTAGAAGCAAAATATATATATTTGGATATAATAAAGTGAAAATCTGTTCTCTCTACCTAGCTCAATAAGGATATGGCGTGATGGTGATGATGATGATAATAATTGACAGAAATTTGCTGAGAAAAAGACGACCCTCTACTGAGCACCACTGACTCAAAGTACTTATGAGAAAAGCATCAACATGTTGATACTCGTACTAAGTATGGATACACACGGGCGATAAACAATCAAAATATCAACTTCCCTTTCAAGGCTTTTATGCTCCTTTGTTTGATTTGTCTGAAAGAAAATACATAAATAATTTGACTAACATACTAGTATATATGTATACAAAAGACCTCACCTACAAAACACCATAGGTGGATCCTGTATGTGCGAAACTATTAATTTATTCATGTGTATGGTACAAATCTGAACAAACGATGCGGACAAAAAATTGTCTTCGGTCCCATTAATCGTCTTTCGTATTAAGAACTCGTTATATTATACTCACTCCGTCATTGGCATGTTTGAAAAGACTCTTAATTTCAAATCAGTAATATAACGCGTTTAATTCCTGTTTTTTTTTTCTTATCTTTCCACCATCCCTTCCTTTTCCTTTGATTGATGATGTCCCACTTTCATTTTACTATATACATTATTTATAAAATTAGTAAAGGTGAATAATCATTTAAATATGTTTGCGACCATATAACTTCTTTCATTAACTTTTGTCTGGTTGTTTGGAAGAGATTGTTATTTTTTAATATACTCGTATCGAATTGTTATGGCCGTCCCAACAAGAACGCAAGAGCGAAAACTTCCCTTGCAACAACACTATTATTTGGTTACACCATCATGTTGAAACCGCATGTCTTCCAGATTCATACCGTCCAGTTGAGACCACAAAAACTCCGTTATCATGTTGCGATAACATACGTCGTTCATTGTAAGTGCATTGCCAGCCTCATTTTCGAAAAAGTATGGCACCATCACTCTGCCAGCCCAAAATCCACTAATAATAGAAGAGAAAATAAAATCAGTCATGTTCCCATTAGATAGACCGTGTATGGTCTCAAAATTTGGATATCAATATCATTCCAAAATATCTCTTTATCCTGCCTCACTCTTAAACTACTAATTGACTTCAAAATTATATATATTTTTATTTATCACAGTTATTGATAGTTAACTAAAAGGGTCAAATTATCGTCTTAAACAATATTTACCATAAAGCGATAAGTGGAGCTGAGATTATTCAAAATATACGGATTAGCAGATTATATGTTTTCTTCTCGTTTACACAAAGTATTTGCCAATTACTATATATGATGCACTTGAAGATAACGTGTAATGCTCTTTTAGGTGAAATTGATCCTTTTGAAGTTGACGTGAATCACTGTACCCAATATTAACAATTAGATTAGATTGATTGCCTAGCAACCTGATAACAAAATATAAATCGTACAATATTAAGCTTTTGTCACTTCAATGATGATTCTATTTATAACATAAGTTGTGAAATTATTTCCTGAATTTTAAACATCATATAAAATGAAATAAACATGATCCTCTGTTTTTCTTGATTGGGAAACAATGTGGTGTTACGTAGAATAAACTTCATTGAGCGTCTTCACACAATAAAGATACAGTACTCAGTGGAACGACTATGATGTACGGCATTTTTGTCTAGACGTAGTTGAAATCGACAGATTCGCGTATTTTCACTTTTATATAATATCTGAACTGTTCCACCACCCCTTAAAATTATATCAAAAATATATCGCGCACACGTTTCCGATTATGAACTTGCGCTACGCTCAAGCTTGACTATTGGAATTTCCAGTTCATCGTTGCTCCTTGTTCACACCATCAGACTCTGGAACCAATTATCGGTTATCATAAGACTCTCACCTTCATTGGCTTGCTTAAAACAGCAACATAAAAATATTATTATGACAAAATGTGTTTCTCTATAACTCTTATTCTCTCGTCCTTACCAATCTTCCTTATCTTAGATTATATTTGCAAAATTGTGTTACATTTGTTTTTGAAGAATTAAGTATGTTTGACATTTTTTTCCTTTTAAAAATAACGTCGTTACATTCAGCAATTGGCATAAATCTGCTTAACTATTGTAAGAGTTTGCTGTGTGGCAATAAACTGGGCATTTGTATGCTTTAAAATATAGGATTTAAGAATACAAGTTAAACCTACTTATATGGCACATGCAAGTTTCCGACCTAGACAAGTTAAATCCTATATGAACAAATACCACGCCTACGCATGGTTAGGCGATGTTATTTATCTACGACGTGTTGTTTCGTTATATTCTGAATTGCAAAAATATAATATCGCGTTGTTATGAAGTTTCTTTCAAAAGAAGGGAAAAGCCTACCAGAAATTGAATGTATAATATGTTGGTAAACTGGGTTAAATGAATGTTTTAAATCTTATAACTCATCCCTTTTTGCTCTCAGAAACTGAGGAAAGTTACACATTTGAACTACAAACTAGCATCAATCTCTCTTGAGGATGTTGCACATGTGTCTTTAGAAGCGTATATAACAGTAAAAAGAAATTCTCGTTCTCAAATTCAAGATGACCGCATAAAAACTTTTACATCGTCCTCGTAAAAACCTTTACATATAATAATAAAATACAGTGAAGACTATATCAAGTAAAATGAAGGTAATCATGTTAAACAAACTTGGCGTAAGGGATGAGAGCAATAAAAACAAAAGCCTTGCGGAACTTGTGGGTTTTGTTTATAAAAATCTCCATTCATTGTGGTGTTTATTCCAGAGGAGGGGAACTTATTACTACGTTTACCTTTAAAAAATAACATAACAAAGAAATAAGATATTTTAGAGCGTTTTGGCACGTCGTTGATTATTTAGGGAGCTAGTCCATCAATTGAAAAATTACGAAAGACTTTCCTCTACCTCCCTACAACGGATCTTCCCTGTTTTTGGTCACCGAAAACCATTAGAAAACTAAGAAGCTCAACTGTGTTTGTTGTCAGAGAACCAGGATTGAATAAACCGTAACCAGGTTAATTTCAATAAACCTTAAATTATTTATGTTTTGTATTGTATTTAATAAAGTAATCTATAGCAAAAATTTTGTCAAAGGTTATACCTACTCGTATATACAATTTTTATATCTTAAGAACTTATCTTATTTATATATAATAGCCATGAACTAACTTTATATAAATTTCCTGCGAGTTATTTAATGTTTAATAATCTTGATAAATTTTATTTATTTATTATTACACATGACAAGAAATATACACAATTTGCGAAAAAACAACAGGTAATTTGATTTGAACATACAATTTTAATGGATCTGGGTTTGTTGCCTTTCATTTGTCGTATCCCCAGTAAACTAGGCTTTTGCCTGTATCTCACTGAGGATATAATATCTTACAACTAGTTAACGCCTACATAATACTTATAACCAGACAACGATTTTTACAACTAATCATTTAGCAAGTACATGTCCACTCGTTCAGACTACTTGCATTACATCACATTCACTCAGACCTTGGTCATCCCAACTAATACTATAGATGGACTTGTCAGGCAATTTAATATATGTATTATATTTAATTATTAAAGATTATGTATATCTAATAACTCTTGAAAATTCCACAACCGCACCGTTTGGGCCATAAATTAAGATGTGTTGTACTGGTATGCAAAGGAGTCTCTCAAATCCCGATCCCTTGAAAAGGAACGCCTTTTTAATCGTGTATCATTTAAAAGGGAACGCTTTTTTGATCTTGAAGTCTAAAAATGTTTACCATAACAATATGTATGAATATAGTTAAAACTTTCGAAAACGAACAAAATCTCAAACCATATGATCAAGTTTAACTTGTATTCTTATATCAACTTCAAAAATTTAAGAATTCAAGTTCATATAAAGTTGGTATAAGAATATACAGTAGTCCTCATTATCATATTTTAGCAATCGATGGTTGACTTCTTGCAATTTTTTTAAATCTCGCACATCAGTACTACATAGGCCAAAGAGATCAAAAAAAATTGGAAACCTTCGAGGTGGGGACCTATAGACGAATCCTAAGGATTTCCTGGAGAGACCACATTACAAATAACGAGGTTCTCAGCAGGATCGAAGAAACCAGGCACCTGTCAAACACAATCTAAAAGGCGTGCAGAATGGATGGGTCATATGCTGCGACATGAAAATCTCCTGCACAATATACTGGTTGAGAGCGTCCTCGCCGATTGGCCGAGGGCGTCCTCGCCGAGAGTATCTGGAGCAAATATGGACTGCACCTCCTATACAATCAATAAAAAGCTAAAAAATCTGTACTGAGTACGAAAAGAAAAAAAAACAATCACTGCCTTTGCTAGAATGCATGAAAACATTAATCTTCTATTCGTGAAGTGTTCGAAAAATACTATAGAAATAAATTCGTGCTAGTTTTGCATGTCAAACTGCGAAAGTTGCACAAATGGTGCCTGAAAGAAAGTTTATTAATTTAGAGATGGGTTCGCTATTATACGCGGAGTTCACCATCCGCGAGGGGGGCTTGGAACTTATCCCCCGAGGATAACGGGGGAGTATTGTATCAACATAAACGTATCCTCTTATATACATACTCGACGATTAACCTGTGTTATGCGGATATTTTTATAACGTTTCTAAACCCTTATAAAGTTATGTTATAAAACAGACCTTGCATATATAATATTCACGCAGTCAACTTGTTACTATTTATATAATCATATTTTATATTGATTTCCCAAATAAAAAAACACATCAAACACAATACTATACCAACACATCAACTAACAGCTGAATGTCAAAACTATTAAATCTTCTCTACTGGATATTATATATTCAACACTACATCATGACGTTGATAAATATACATAATTGAATTCAATTTAATCATTACAGTCCGTGGATAATTTCATTGACAAAAGTAAAAATAGTGCGACATCTCTTATAACAAATCAAACTATCTTAATTATTATCCACAATAATGTGCTGTTCGGACGGCATCTGTTTTTAGAGAACACGAACTTCATAGTGTTCCAGATAGATTTGAATAAATAATAATTATATTTTTATATAATGCATGTAACTGGTACTTGATTAAACGTATTGTAGAGAGTATACAAGCAAAAATGTAGGTATGTTATCTTTTATCCACCAAAACCGAAAACCTAGATATAGAAAAAAAAATAACAACACTACACTTGTATGGAATACTTCATGACCCCGCCTCCACGGCTTCTCCACAAATTAATATAATTATTAACACTCGAAGATCATGCACCTTAAAATATATAGACGTGGAAGATCCAAAGGGTGTGTGCTTACATGGAAGATCCAAAGGCTGTGTACGTACATGGAAGATCCAAAGGCTGTTTGCATACATGGAAGATCCAAAGGCTGTGTGCGTATAGTACATAGAATAGATTATATTCCTCCCTGTCTAACCCAAATGGAACGTTGTATTATATTACACTTTTATTGTATACAGTACACCCAGTCAGGCATATTACCATGTGGCATATCTATTCCAACCAACCAGAATATGTTTGAGAGGCCTTAAGTTAAAACCAAACTAGATTCCTCTTATAAAAAAAATCTGGTTTCTAGCCTCCAGTTTGAAAGACAAGCGTTTTAACAACTAGTCCACGGAGGTCACCAATATTTATTTACATGATGATATTTATTACCAGAATCTTACTGTCCGAAAACCTTCCATTGTAAGTGACCAACCGTAAAGATTTTAAATTACGCTGGTAAAAAAACTTAAAAATTTAATACGTAATTTCTTTTTTAATTATTGTGTTTGTGTATTCTACACCCCTGGTTTATTTCAGTTTATTTTATCTCCGCATTTCTCCGTTTTATTCAAGTCTCGCGTCCTCCATTGTTCGTTGTAAGATCTCAGGTAAATACACTTGTTCTCAGCTTCACAAACACGAAGAGTATAACACATATTTGTGTTGTGTTCCGTTTGTTTAGGTTTTACCTTAGTTCTGTTGTTATCACTTGGTATAAATATATAATAAGACAAACATCGTAATTCGTAAAAAAACTTCAAACATATATTAAAGGTAATCCTGATCTTTCATATACCTTACTTTGTGTATTGCCAAATATAAGTATGACGTACCTTCAACATATTACTATATTTGGTTGAATTAGTAGATATACAACTACACTGGATTCATGCTTGACCGCATTCATACCGCGAGTAGATATACAACTACACTGGATTCATGCTTGACCGCATTCATACCGCGAGTAGATATACAACTACACTGGATTCATGCTTGACCGCATTCATACTGCGAGTAGATATACAACTACACTGGATTCATGCTTGACCGCATTCATACCGCGAGTAGATATACAACTACACTGGATTCATGCTTGACCGCATTCATACCGCGAGTATTCCGCATTAACTTCACCAGTCAGAAGCAACTATAGTTCGGAAAATGTAGAATGAGTCATGTGACAGCTCACGAATTTGCCCCAATACAACCTTATGTAATGTATTTATCTAAATAACTTGCTATTTATTAGAGTTGAGGCTTATATTAAAGTTGATAAAATAATTAAAATTACTGAACATCGTTACAAGGTTGAATTGGGGAAAATTTGTGAGCTGTCACAGGACTCATCCTACATTTTCTGAACTATAATATAACGTTTTTAATTGACACACCGTCTTATGCAAGTCCTGCCACGCCGTATCAACCTACAGATATCCAACGGTAATTTATATACAGCATGGCTCATAAGTCTAACTACAATATCCCTATTCAAGGTGCTGTTATAAGCTGTAAGACTTCAAATATTGCACCAGCAAAATTTTATACGGAAAGAGGTGCAAAACGCTTCTTAAGATTTAGTGCAGTGTCGTTATACCAAGCTGAGCTGAACGTCGTTTGTTTGAAGTAGCTTGATCATCAATAACACTCTTTTTTATTCTTTGGATACTCTCATTAGTGCGGATGGTACGGCTAAAAAAAGTAATGGTTGAAACTGCGACTTATGAGCTATCTTGTTACAGAACTCACTTACAAGAGTAGTATGTATGCAAAGTTCTTTCTTCTCTGCTTACCCCGAAGATAAACAATCTGATAAAATATGTGATTAACAGTGACAATATTTTTTACGTTTTTTTTTGTACATATCGCAAATATTTTGATATCTAATGTTTTCAGAAAATTTTAAGAAACATTTGAATTCACCATAAAATATTTTTGTATTATTCACAAAGATATCTCAGCCAGAACGGGAGAGAGACGCCTAATATAATATTTTGACTTTGACAGCGGTTTTATGGTTTTCCTGCCATTTGGCACATCCCGCGCCAACGTTTATGGCACCAAAATCATTAAAGTATTTTCTACCCTATCTCCCACTTCGTTGAATACAAATCCTTAAAATATAGAAATTTCTAAATATAAGCGTTGTACTTAAAAATCATTTATGATACTTTCTAGAAAATTACGTATTGACATTTTTATATGTGCACCAAGCAATTGGAGAAAAAGCCTAAACTTAGATTTTTTTAACTATTTTAGCACAAATGTGGCATAATGTATTATTCCACATTTGTGATAAAATGGTTAAAAAATACAATACTTAAAGCGGTACAAAATAAACTTAGTTAGATCGCTATTAAACAAAGTTTTCTTAGCAAACGTTAACATCATGGCTCAGTTACAGACTTGGGTGATAAACAGTACTGTAGTTTAATATAGTCGATAGCGGACGATATAAGAGCTGTGATTCGATACAAGAAAACTGAATCAACCAAATGGTCGCTATAAATTTTGCTTTTTAAAAAAAGAATCACGCATAAAAAAAGTTTAAGAACCCTTGTACTCTATTACATTTCTATATAGCATAATGTATAGAGAGTGGATTGAAAATTAACACTTAAAAACTATATATTCTATACATCTTCATATAACATATTTTAATACATCGTTATATAAAAAGAAAATAGTTTTCTTGAGAAAAAAAGAAAATAAAATATTTTTAAACGGGAATTTTATAATTAACGAAATGTGACATCGTTAATTAGGTAAACGGCAATCCGCTTTTTTCAGTCGAGATTTGTCATACAAGCCATAATAATGATATTTATGTACAAATACCGACCAAATATTTGTTTTTGATTAATCATTTCTGTGCTTCAAAGCAATTATTTTAAAATATCGTAACATTTTGAATAAATGTTAGTATACTCATTTGATGTGTAAATATATATATCAATTTCATAAAATAAACATCTATTCACAAAATTTAGAATAATTGGGGTAAATTTGCTATAGTCTGTATTCATATGAGATGTATGTAAATTTTTTGTGTTAATTTTTAGAAACTTATTTTGTCGACGAACAGAAAATAACAAGAGAAAAAAAAATAAAGAAAATGGAAATGTTTATACAATATTTTAGCAACTTGTTATGAGTATATTATATATTTTAAAGAAATAAAATAAAACAAGCAGAAAATAAATTGATGCACTAGAAAATATAATATAAAAAAATATTACAAATAATAAAGATATATTCTACTTTTCCTATCTTCAAAATATTTTCTCCAGTTATTCACTGCCAAGTCTCCGTTTTTTCCTGTCTTTAGAATATTTTGTCCAGTTATTCACTCTCAGATTCCCACTTTTAGAGGAGAAGATATTCCTGTTTTCAGAATATCTTCTCCAATAATTCCCTCCCAACATCCCTTCTCACAATTGATTCGCCTTAATGTTTGACCACTTACTCTTCCTATTTAATGTCCTATTGGATCACAGAGCAGAACCTTTTTCGCAGGTTCTTGATCTTTTATGCGATAAGCCAACGCAATCGACAATTTTAATAGTTGTAACCCCACTGGTATCTCCATATAAATCGAACAGCTCTACATTATGCATTTGTCTCCAGACACCACCATAATTTGTTTAGGAATAAATTTTACGGAAATTTTGTTTTCCAAGAAACCTAGAACCTCAACATCATGTTTTTCAAGCTCACAAAATTCTAGGCATTTGTATATTTTATTTTTTATTTCGTGAAAACAAACAGTTTTTATGAAAAAGTCAACCATTATAATAAATCTATATAAATCAATAATGTTTTTTTTATGTTATAATAACATACTCGTACATGATAAAACCAAAATAAAATACATGTTACAATGCTCTTATACAATATGTAACACATCGATCAATAAATCCCGTGAGTAACCAACAGATGGTGCCTCTAATACGAATCCATACCATTCTCAGTTAGTACAAACTTTTAGAAGTTACGTGTCAAACTTTCATGGCATTCCGACATTGTGTCATTATGTTACAGCGGTTTTAGTGACGCTACTTTTGCTATTTTCAAAACAATGAAAAAAAACGAATTTCGTGTGTTGATAAAACATTGCTTTTTAATGGGAAAAAATACCGTTCAAACTCAGCGATGGCTTAAAAAGTGTTATCAGGGCTCTGTTCCGTCGAAAACAACCATTTGTCGATGGTATGCTGATTTCAAACGCGGTCGTACAGACACAAATGATGCTGAACGCGGTCGTACAGACACAAATGATGCAAAACCTACGTACGTACGTACGTACGTAGGTCGTCCAAATGAGGCTGTTACACAAGAAAACATAAAAAAAACATCAAAATCGTGATGAAAAATCGCAAAGTAAAGTTGCGTGAGATATGTTAACTAATAAATAAGAACTGGCTTTAAGAAAGAAAGTAAATACGAGTATCTTCCAAAAAAAAATATTTCATTTATTATACTGACTCTCTTATAATCGCATTTTGGCTTTAACAGTGATTGCATAAATCATATTTGTGTGGGTTGATCTCCTACATTAAAAAAACTATTTTGAATAATATAATTTTGAGACTACAATTTTACTTGTGTAAACATAGTAAAATTTAAGAATAATAATATAAAGATATAAATATTTCTGTCACGGAATTTCAAGGAGAAAATATATCCCAAAATTTTTCATACAAATATTCCAGAGTTTTTTTTCCTGCTAAAGCGAAAACGAGAAGTTTGCTAAGCTCTAAAGTATAAAAATAAGATAACCAGGATATGGTAATGGGGTAAAGCTACGTTTAGACTTGTGTCGAATTAAGTTTCAATATTCTCACATTGACATAATTTAATTTAAATATTAATATATTAGAAAACCCTGAAATTATCACAAACAGTCAAATTTACTTAACTTTAAGTGGTTTTTTTATACAAACATTCCATAGACTTTGTTTACTCGCATTTTTTCACTTTGATAAAAAGGTTCTATGGTTTAAAATATAAAATATAATATAAAATATAAAAATATAAAATATTAAAATATAAATAGGTTCTATGGTTTCATAGGACTTCTATAATTATAGATAATTCAAATGTGTACGTTGATGTCTTCCGACACAAGAGGTAAAACTCTTATATGTTATGTAAATTATTTTGTCGTGTCGCGTCTGGATACTTTTAATTCTATTTATTTTGGTCTGCCTGATTCGCAAATATCCATATTCCAATTAGTTTTCGATGCAGCTGCCTAGGCTGATATATGGTATTAATAAATATTGTATCATAATCTGCATCTAAAAAACTACATTGACAAAAGTGTCGCGAACGGATTGATATCAAACTGTTTTCTCTTTGTATTCACGTGGGGTAACTTCGTTATATATTTCAAATATGTATTCGAAAAGATGTTGCTTCAGAAAGGAGGAGAACTTTAAAGTCGATTTTGTCTTCGAATAAATTAATTTTTACGGATCAATCTAATAGGACTACGTATTATAATAGAGCTTTTGCCGTTCTACCTATAAGTGCAATAATTTACTTATAAGGGTTGCGTGTGCAGCTGCATGAAACAATTGAAAGTAACCTTATTTGGAAGATTTTATCAAAATTTCTGATTATATATTAACACTGCATTCCACCTAAAGCCAAATATGTTACTGTCACATATCGGAAAATCTCCCAAGATTTTTTATTGTTTATCTTTTCTTGGCAAGTTTTCCGTGGTTTTCTTACCAAATTTGGTTTTCTTAACATATCCAGATGATGCAAAGCGCCCAATCTAATGGTCAACATCGTCGCCTTCCTATCTTTACACTCTCTTTTTTTGTAATATTTTAAATTTATCAATAATAGTGGGCTCAGATTCAGAGTAAGAGCACCCTTGAGGAGAGTCATATTTTAATATAATTATTATTTATATGTTCTCAATCTACAGGAAGTCGTGGATTATAAGTATCCAATTATTTGCTATTTTATTCTACCTATTCTATTACATGGCCTGCATATGAACGAAATAAAACTGACTAAGATCTCTGGAGATCTAACATAGTTATTTCATGTACTAGCAAAAATATGCCATAATTATAGTCTAGATGGCAGTGGTTTAAATCTTAGCTCCGAGGAAAGCCACCCTGCACTGATTTCCTTAGTTCCTTTCTTATTTTATAACACTCATAAACGGTATATTGAAAATTATCTTGATAACTTACATACAATAAGATAAATTCGTTATGAATTAAATATTCTTCTTATATTTACATCACTTGCATTTATGGTTAAATTTCAGTTGGAATATTCGTTCGTCTGGACGTAGCCTGAGGCATGAAGGAATCAAAGGACGCCCCGAGCTCGTGCTCCGTACTCGCTTTGCTACATAATGACGCCATTACATAACGACAATCCCAAAGGAAACTGAATTGTTGAGAGGAACGCAAACTCTGTCATCTGTTTCGTTTGCTGTTTCCTGATACCTAATTGGCCCATTCTCTGTAATCAAGAATAACTTTGTGTTATTACATTCTTATTTTAATGCTACCGCTCTAACGGAACAAAAAAATATTTCGTTTTCCTTTTTCTCGTTGAAACTCGAACGATTTGAATATTTTTTTGACGAAAAATGTTTGCATTTAATTTAAAACTACGTATATATTTTCAACATGGTCTTCTCATTAGTGTATATAGAGAGATTATGAAATGTCCGAAGAAAGACTTCAACACCTACAAATTACTGTCTACATAGAAGATATAAAATGCCAAAGACAGATTAAAACTACGTTTTACAAAACCATCATCAGAGCATTACTGCTTATACAGAAGTTACAAAACATCCAAAGACAGATTAAAACTACTTTTTATAAAACCATCATCAGAGTATTACTGTTTATCAGAAGTTACGAAACGTCCAAAGACAGATTAAAACAAACTTTTACAAAACCATCATCAGACCATTACTGTTTATACAGAAGTTACAAAACATCCAAAGACATATTAAAACTACTTTTTACAAAACCATCATCAGACCATTACTGCGTATACAGAAGTGACAAAACATCCAAAGACAGATTTAAACTCCTTTTTATAAAACCATCATCTCTGATGATGGTTTTGTAAAAAGTAGTTTTAATATGTCTTTGGATGTTTTGTAACTTCTGTACAAAACCATCATCAGAGCATTACTGCTTATACAGAAGTTACAAAACATCCAAAGACAGATTAAAACTACTTTTTATAAAACCATCATCAGAGTATTACTGTTTATCAGAAGTTACGAAACGTCCAAAGACAGATTAAAACAAACTTTTACAAAACCATCATCAGACCATTACTGTTTATACAGAAGTTACAAAACGTTCAAAAACATATTAAAACCACTTTTTACCAAACCATCGTCAGAGTATTACTGTTTATACTGAAATTACAAAACATCCAAAGACAGATTAGAACAACGTTTTACAAAACATCATCAGAATTGCATACGAATAAACAATCGCTGTCAAATCAATCGAAATGTCGGCTAGTTTTGAGAGGAGAGTCTTACGACGAATACGTGGACTGGTCCAGGATGAAGATGAATCAAGAATTCTCCACACACTGTCTTTAGGAACGAATTAGACTGCCTTATAGTATAATCGTATACTCGTAAAAAAATTTAATTCTGTCATACTTTGTTTAAGAGCTGTCTCCAGGAGCATGGGGAGCCCCTTCTTTATTGGTTCCTCACCGGTGTGTGAAAAAAAATAGCGGTGTCCCCGACAAAGGTCAGATATCACGGACAGAGATGAAATTTATATGACATAAAAAAAAATGTATGGTATACTACAAAAGGCCTTAGAAGATTAAGGAAGTCACCAAATTTTCACAAACTCTATAACATCTGTTATGTTCCCAAAATTTCAACTCAAATGAAGCTGTAAAACACTCAAATGAGCTAACTACGAGTATAATAAGAGGATGGACAAAACAATGACCCCGAAAAGGATGTTTGCTGGACACCCAAGTGAAAAAAGACAAGAAATCATGACTTCGTTAGGAGGACAACTTTGCCTCAGAATGGTTACGAATCCAAAATTGGAGGACCGTCGCTGAAGAGAAAGACGTCAGTAGGTGAAAAATTTAGAATGCCAAGACTAGATATAACCTGTATCACAATCGAAGAAGAAAAAAAGATCTTTAATTCTTGACAGTCTATCGTCACTGTTTCTCTTCTTCAGACAGTTTAATATCGAGTTTAAAAATATATATTTTTAGTTGTAGGGCATGCAAAAGTATTGCCAAGTGACAATTTTTTTCCAGCCAACCATTCAATTGTTTTTCAAAAATTGAATGAAAGTTGATTTTTTTATAGGACCGCTTTCCCCATTTCTTCCACACAGTTTCTTCACCAAATAACTAATATTCCAATACCACGAATACACATTTTGTTGTTTCAAAAAAGAAAATATTTTTGTATTTAATAGATTTTTACCTAACCATTGATTCCACCCACGTAGTTTAATTTCATCCTCGACTGATTTCAAACATATTAAATTAGAATTCTCATGGGAAATTAAATGTGAAACAAAAAGTTGAATGTCAAATGGATTTTAAGCAATAATTAGATTACATTTGACATTAAACCAGTAATTTACATCAAACATCTCACTATTATTTAAGTTGACTATCATAATATGAAATTAGCTTCTACCTCCAAAAGCAACCTAGAAAAAAATAATGTTTAAAAATGACAAAAAAACTATTTTTACAATATAATTTTATATTAAAGTGCGTTTTATTCTATTTTTTTTACTTCTGACAGATTGAAAATTCTGACGTTATTGTTTATTAAAGCTTTAATATCGATTTGAAGCTCTAACAGACACGCATTTATTTTCCTCCGTTTAATTAAATTTTGGGAAAAAGTTTGTCGGATTTGATTTACTTATTTTACATACATTTATACCATCACGCAATTTCCCTGTCGGGATAGGCAGAAAGCACAGATCGCGAGACTTTCCTATCTCAACACACATTAGCCTCTACTATAATACATCCATACAACTGCAGTTTTTCTCACTTTCTAATTTTCCTTTTTTTTTCAGAACATAATTCACTTACTCACACTATACTTTTTATGGTTTTCGTCTCACCCGACGACCTAGTTGGTAAGATGTCTCTAACCCGAGGGTTTCGGGTTCAATTCCCATTGAAACATCTTTTTTTTTTTATTTCCAGTCTGGTTTTCACTTAAGATATCTAGCATCTCTCTGGTAGGTTAGAATAGATTGCATCATGGTAATAAATCTGCCAGGTTGCATTTTATACAGCGAGTATGACACAATAATATAGTATGAAAGTCAATACAATGCTCATACTGTTTGCATAATACATATGTGAAAATATCACAATAAAATACGTTAAAAGTATAGGTAATTCTTTTTTGTGATATATAATAATTACCAATGTATAATCATTTTATAAAAAAACTATGTTTGGTTAAACCAGTAGTTAATTCTTTTTTGTAATATATAATAATTACTAATGTATAATCATTTTATAAAAAAACTATGTTTGGTTAAACCAGTAGTTAATCACTCAACTTTAAATCGGCTGGGGAGAAAATTAGATCCGAAAACTTCTAATTCTATAAATGATCGTCACATTTTACGTAATCCCATTAATAAAAGGGCATTTGCTACATCTGGGAAATTCGAATACAAGAAGTTACACGCCATCGGTCCTAATTTAATTGCATGGGTTATGTATATACCTTTAGAGGGATTCTTTTTACAGGGTTTTACGTAAATATATTAAATATCGAGAAACTAAAATATAAATTGTATCGTTTTTCAATGTAGTAGTTTGGGAATCTCCGCGGCTAAGTTTTTTTGGAAGGTTATCTTCCAACAGGAAATTTCAGGTTTTTCAGAATTCTAAATTCAGATGATACTAAAAATGAAATGAAAGGCGGGGATCGAGATAGCGAGAAATAATTTCATTAAATTAAAGCCTCTCTTCACAGAACCTGAGCTTGAAATTATTAGTGGATTACAACAAACCTGAGCTTGAAATTGAAAATATGTATGGTTCGCTGCCATGTATTTAAGCTCTCCTCTATGTAATGGAGGCGTGGATACTGAATCAAGGAGCATCCCGCAGGATAGAGGCTTTTGAGATGTAAATTTACAGGCGTATCCTCAAGATTCCTAGGGCAGATCGTGTAAACATGCGTAAGTGCTCAAAACTGCAAATATTTGCATATTACAGTATCTCGGTCATATAAGGGGCATAAGATAAATGGCAAATGAAGCAGAAGATGACGCCGCATCCCTTGTGTTAAGAACTTACGGGAGTAGCTTGTATACAGTTTTACTAAGTTGTTCCGAGGTCTAGTGAATATAATAATTGCCATGACGGAGACAAAACGCCGGATGGAGACGACACCTCAAAAAGAAAAACTACAAATGGCTCTGTCCTCCACAAGCATCAAGTGACGTTTCTACTCAAAGAGTTCTCAAACATACCGTATTTTTTTCTGTAATGTTGTTTAACAACCACGCCCTTCAACATCGGCATCACCAAAGCGGATATGAAAAGAGTAATACTGTAAGAATGAATGATTGAATAGTGATTCTCCTTAATCCCAACTTGCGCATCAAAGATATATCGATCAAAATTCCTTAATCCCAACTTGCGAATCAAAGATATATCGATCAAAACTCTTTAATCCCAACTTGCGAATCAAAGACATATATATCAAAACTCCTTAATCCCAACTTGCGAATCAATGACATATCGATCAAAGACATATCGATCAAAGACATATCGATCAAAACTATCCGATTTGAAACACACTGCAAACACAGTTTGTATGCAAACACCTTATTGTAAATGATCAATCGGCAACTTCGTTGCTGTACGGCAAAATTTTAACTATAAAATTAAAATTATACGGATTTCTATCAATTACTGAGTGGAAAATTTGTATTTTTTTTTTTTCAAAATAAATAATATTTAATTCGGGTCAATTGCCATGTGGCGATATCTTTCAACCAACCAGAAAGGTTTTAAATAAGCCTTTAGGGAAAATCAGACTAAAACCCCTTTTTAAAGAATCTGAGTACCAACAGGAATCAAACCCGTTGGGTTGAAATACAGGTGTCTTATTAACCCTTTTAATCCCACGGGGCCGATTATCGGCCCCAACTGGTGTATGCGAAAAATCCCACGAGGCCGATCATCGGCCTCAAAGTTTTCATACAAGTTTTTATGTTGAATAAAAAAATTTTTTTTATGAAATATGAAAAATACTTATTATTTTACACTTTACAGGGAGGTCTCCACAAAATATTAGGTTTTAAAACTAAATATTAACTGAGATAAAAAATAAACTACTGTTTTTTGCCAAAAAATGCTTGGGATTTTTCGCACATTTTATGAATAATATGCTGGGATTAAAAGGGTTAATTAAGACACGATAGTCGCCGAAAATTTAAAAAGAATAATTAACACCAAAGATATTCAACAAAAAATGGAGAAGCATAAGGAAATTCTATATATTAGAATATCACTTTAGATGAGAAAGGAGAAAAAAAGTGGATAAGAGAAATTTAAAATATCACTTTAGGAAAACTATGCGTCAATATTTAATAGAAATAAAATATCATGAAATTAAATTTCATAGAGTGAAATAAACTAAAATAGACCCCATAAAGTGGTATTTATTACAAACCAGATCTATAAAAGCACATTTTATATTCAACTTTTGTGTAATTCAATAAACATTGGTCTAACATTTACAAACAAAAAAAATTCAAACAGTAAAAAATTACCCAGAAGTTAGGCAAGACCTTAAAAACCTGATACAGGCAAATACTGAAAGAAATACTCAAAGAAATACTGAAACAGGAGAGTGTAAATAAAAATCTTAAAACATGAGAGTATATAAATCAAGGTGTAAATATAACAAAAGCAAAAAAGAGAATAGAAAGAAGAACAGATCTGTTCTCTCTGCCTATCCTAAAGAGACATCACGTGATGATAACGATCTTCTTTTTAGTATGATACCGGCGATTCGGACATATTGAAGAGCGTAGCTGGAAGACAAAATTGTCTTCGACCCCAGTATTCGAGCCTTAATGTTTAAGATTAAGAACTAATGATGTAGTCACAGTATTCGCGGTTCGTCATTACACGTGTTGGCAATAGTATCCCTCATGAAGAGGAAACAACACTCGTATTTATACTCGGAACGTGCAAGTATTTTTACCAGGCGATCTCTTTTACCAGACTGAACCCCGTTTTTTTTTTCATTTTCTTTTGGTACCATCGGAAATCGAAACGACGACCCCATGTGGAAGTCAAGCATTTTAACTACTAGACCATAGTGATGGTGATTAAAGTTATTTAAGTCACTTTTTGGTGACATTTACGAGTATTTGTATCCATTTTATTAAAGCTCTTAATTCCCTTCTTACGAATAACACTAGATACTTCGATTTGGAAAACTTTTGAAGGAAAAAAAAAGTTTATTTTTACACTTCAACCAGTTGCACCCACGCTTGTGGAGAGCTTTTCCTTGCCCTCTCACCCCCAATATTTTCGTGCCTAATTTTGTTGACTTGAATATCAAATTAGCTTCAAGCTAACTTGAGAATTTTTCCACGTTTCAAAGCTTGACAAAATAAATCACGGATTATTAAAAATGAGATAGAACAACTTGCCACAAAGAAAAAAAATATTAAAATGAGATTTTTGCACCAACCTTTTAAACTGAAGGTATCCGAAATATTTCGATTTTCTTGACTCTTATACATATACCATAGATATCTAAAGTTGGTTTATACAGAAAAATCTAAAAGACTTATTATTTTGTGTCCACGAATTAAATAAATGTATTTATCATATTTTATATTATCATAGAATTATCATTTTTACAGTTGAAATATATTTTGAAAATGTTCAAATCAGCTATTGTAAATCTTCTTACTCTATAAACATTTTTTCAAAAATACTCCGAGTGATGGTTAAATATAATGAAAATGAGCACACTCAGATAGTTTGAATAGATGAATGAATGAATTTAAGAAGGAACTCTACGAGAAGATACATGAAAGTGAAATTAATATACAATACTACGTAAAAATAACATACTGTCACTATTGTATAATATCCTTAACTGTTTCGCCACCCCCTCTTATCTCGCAAAAAGTAGTCAGCGTCTTCCCTATCATTGACTTGCACTACACTCAAACAGAGCTTGTTTATTGGCGTTCCTTGTTCACCGCTTTTATTTTTTTACATCGTCATTTACTGTCTATGCCGTGAGATTCTGGAACCAGTTACAAACCAATTTTAGGCTCACTCCGTCATTGGCATGTTTTAAAAAGCGACTGAAAAAAACTCTTCATTTTAAGTCATAATATAACATGTTTCATTTTTTGCCTCGCTCTCCACCATCCCTTCCTTTCCCATTGATTGATGATGATATCTCACGTTTGTTTTTACTATAAATACTGTTCATAAATTTTGTAACGGTGAGTAATCATTTGAATATTGTTTACGACTATGTAACTTCCTTTTTTTTTTACTTTTGTCTGGTTGGTTGGGAAAGATGGCCGCCTCGCAATAAGCCCGCCAGATTGTTTGACAATTTAGTGTTAAATAAATAAATTAAGTAGAGAAGACGAGGTAAAAATAATATCTTCCAGCCAACCAGAAAGATGTTAAAGAGATTTAAGTGAAACTAAACTGGAATACTTTTTAAAAAATCTAGGTTCCAACGGAAATCGAACCCGTAACCTCGAGGCAGGAGGATAGGCGTCTTACGAACTAGCCACACGGTATTATGTGGGGATAGAAAAGTTTAATACTCTTTATTATGCATATCCAAAGAGGAAAAGCGTGATGGTACAAGTATGTATTTTTTTAAAAATGTTCATCCTTTAAAATAAACTTACTTTAAAACAATTTCTTTCTCTTATGTTGACATTGGAGCTATTCAATCAATTTCCTACCCTTATGTTGGTATTGGAGTTATTCAATCAATTTCCTACTCTTATGTTGATATTGGAACTATTCAATCAATGGTTTAATTTTGCGACAGTTACTAAACTGTTTTTGTATAGCGTACATACTGACCAAAATAATATACTTTTGAGTCCTAAAGTTTCATGTTCGATTCCCGATTGATAAAAAATATCTCAGTCTAAATTTCAAAGTGTTTCTGATTGGTTGATAGGAATCATCTTATAGTAATATGTCCGCCAGATTTTATTATAAACAACAAAAATGCAAAGATTGCGGTATATGCATATTATATTTTGCATGCTATTTTTTTATCGGTAAAGATTTTATTGTATTGTATTGACTGCTATATGTATACGGATGTAGGCTGAAAAACATCTAAAATCCTCGCGGCCGTGCTCGCCTTATATTACTGGAAATGTATCTTGACTGGGGGGGGGGGGTGTTATGAGATGAGCCTTTGAGTTTTTGATAGTTTCTATCTAAAATGTATTTTCTTCTCCATTATTTTGAAATATATATGGAATTTCAGGATATATGGTATGTAATATCACATACTATGTTATCATATACACAGAAATGTAAAAAAAAATTGGATGAACTCATGAAAGCTTTTACAAACTGTTCGAAGAAGAGCAACACAGGCTTCTTATTAAATCTCAGATATTTTTTTTTATTTTTATGTTTCCACACACATCATTAATGAGAAATGTTTCACTACAATATGAATAGCAATTCAATCTATACAATACAATTAGTTATTTATATACATAAAAATGGAGCTTTCTTTTCGATAAATCAATAAAGTAATGTTTAATTAAGAAGTTTCTTAGAACTTATGGCGGAGTTTATAACATAGCCATGAAAGTGGAAACTGCAACGTTTTCGAAACGTCGGCATCATAAGACAGATCACGCGATCAATACTCCGAAATACCTCATACAACTGAAATTTCTAGGCCTAATTGCTAAGGCCGAACAACGAGGCCTAATTGCTAAGATTATAACTGTGTTTCAGTTCAGGTTTGCAGGTTCGATTCCCGTTAGTTCTCAGATTTTTTTATAAAGGGTTTCAGTCTGATTTTCACTTAAGGCTTGTTGAAACACCTTTCCGGTTAGTTGAAAGAAATTGCCACATGGCAATAAACCCGTCATTTTCTACTGTATACAACGAAAATGTAATACAATAATAATTTCACGATTTGAACAAGAAAAAATAAAAGTTATACTCCGTGAACTTTTTCAACCTTTGTAACTAATATTCAGACAAAATTTGACAGATAACATCGCGTCTCTTGATAAATTATGATGGAGAAATTTTAGGTTTATTTTCAATTTGAAGTGAATATCTGATTTAAAAAAATAAATAATACCATTGTTTTCTTTTCCAGATGGCGGTGATGATGGCCTGGGTAACGACAGAGACAAGATGTCGGGATACGAGACAAATCTCTATCTGTACTCGGTGAGTCATTGTTTCTTGATAACTAAAGTTTCACTAAATGGGGTTTATAAACCAAATTTGTCATATTTTGAAGAGCACTTTGAAACTCTTTAGTTTGTTAAATAAATTATAACAAAATAGATATCTAATGTGAACATTAATAAGAAATTCAATCTCTATGACCTAGAAATAGATCCTATATCTTCGACTCGATAGTAAGGGGTTCGATTCCCAACAGTAACAACGTAAGCTACAGTTTTTTCCACAAATGGAGCTGTTAATATCTTTCTGGTTGAACGAAAGAAGTTGTCGCATGACAATAAGACGCCTATATTTAACTGTTAGCACTGAAAGTGGAATATATAATTCATTAAAATTAATCAGATTTGGAAGAAAAAATATAAGAAGTAATATTTATGACATTGGCGAGAAATGTATAAATATGTTTAAGGGTTTGACGCTTTATTATACTATATCTGCTTATATCAACAGGAAAATTACGTGATGGTGTTTATCAATACTTTGGAAAATCTATTAGAAAGAGACCCTCTGCCGTACCAATGAAATTTATACATTTTAGCACTAAGAAGTTTTAAATTTACCCTTTAAAAATATATAAATCTTTCCGAAATGGGGAAATAATTACATTTTTTAAACATTGAAAATTTCATTATTCTGAGCAATAAATTATAGGAAAATTTTAGGATTTAAAATATATATATACAATTTAACATAAACATAATCCCTCATTACGAGTATCGATTTTTCCACATTACAGATATTATTTACTCCTTTCTTTGGAAAAGCTCCGAGCCTTTGTGACAGGAAAACCAACTTCCCTACCACAACTTTGAAAATCTTCCCCCATCAAATCAAAACGCTAAATTGTGTCACCTGTAGACACCCCTATACCGCGAGGAGTTTTGACAACATATTGTACATACCATTACGCCATTTCCCTGTTAGAGTATACAAGATTATTTAGCTCCAGTTTTCCTATCACGAAATACCTCCTTCACTTCCTCTACATCCATAGATCTTCTTATTAAGGTCCTCTGTTTCTCTTATTTCTTACCTTTCCTACTTTCAAAATTGTATTAACTTGGATCAACCATACGTTTTTCGGTCGTCCTCTGCATTATAAATTTGTTTAGTCAGTCCACTCATTAGTTCAACATGTTCAAACCACCTCAACGTGTTATTTTTCACTGTACATAACACATCAATTTTAATCTCAGAAAAAAACTTATGTGTCAAGTAGGATAAAAAAGAATAACCAGCAGAGAATTTTAGGATTTCCGCCAAATGTTGCCATCCCGTAAAATATATCAATAAAATAGACTTGTTCACACTGACAAGTAGTATAATTATGTTGTAATTCCTACACTGCTGTGATTGATTTTTCATATTGAGCTACAAAAATGTAGTGCATGGTCATGCAGTGAACTAGCTTGACTTTAGTGTTGGACACCAGTTCAAAACCTTCGCTGAGCTGCTTCCCCTTACTGAAACGGAATTTTTGACGTCCTAGTTTTCGACCTTCTATAATTTCTGTCATGTTTATCAAAAAAATTATAAGGTCTCAATTTTATCATCATCACGGTCGGAGTAGGTAGAGAGAACAGGTATCCACGTCATTCTATCCTAGCACACATTTTGCGCTTCTGCCACGTCCATACACCTCATCATGCACACTCTCCTATTTTAAAGATGTTTTACTTTTCCCTCTTTCAGTATTTGATTAATTCGCAATTGTGAATATTACGAAAAGTTTTCTGTTTTTCATAAAAACTTACATTTATCTGAACTTTAGAAACAGTCTCGTGTAATAAAAAAGTTCATTTAAGATTTATTGACCTAACACAAAAGAATATTTTTAAATAACGGAGAGATATAAATTTCAAGGTTTCTAAACTTGGGTTGGTATGAATTTACGGGTAATACTTTAAAAATTTTAATTTTATGAAAAAAAATTGGGACACAAAAATTAATGGTGTATATCATAAATCAAAATAAATGGTTTATTTACTAAAAATAAAAGAGTTTCCTAGTTCTTTTATCCATATTTTCTTATCTTTATTCCCTTCCTTTTCTCAACCCTTTACACTTTAACGTATATCATAATCATCATCATCAGCTCTACAACCCAGGATGATTATTGGCTCTTTGCATGTTCCCTGCAACTTGTCTCTCTCTGCAGTATCCCTGCGCCATCTGGTTACCATATACCTAGTGTGCGGCAATTTTCTATCATACCATACCATCCAACCATTTCAAATTTGATCTCCCCACTTTCCTAAACCTATCGGATCGATAAATATCCTGCTTAATTCTCGATGGTACCAATAAAAGATGGTTCTAATCTGGTAAAAGAGTTCATAGGTAACAATACTCATATGCGCTGGGTACGTGTGCGAGTGTTGTTATCTTTCACGTGCGGTAGTATTACCAATAAATGCAATTACGAACCGCGAATTTCGTGTTTACTGCAGTGTTTCTAAGCCAGAAGGCTCGATTACTGGGCTCGAAGTCAATATTTCCTCCCCTTCTACGCTCTTCAATATGCCCAAATCACAAAAAAGAAAAGCTGTTGTTCTTAACGGGGTAATTGAAATAATTATATGGGTTTATTTTATTAATGTTTGGGTTCGTCGTATACTGTTTTTCATGTTTTGCATAATACTGCTCACATTTCAATATTGAATTTTATAATCTTTTGTATCAAAAAAGTTATTTGACCATTTAAAAATATAAATTTATTTGTCATGATATATTTTTTCTCTTTATTTTCAAGTCCCTTATTGAAATGTATCCATTGTATCTTTCAAATCAGTATCTGAGAAATGTACCTTTGAAGAGGAGTAAAACTTTGAGGTTTATTCTTCTTCAACTAATAAATTGACTATTCCAAATCAATCCAATAGGGCGAGGTATTCTAATAGAACTTTTACCGTTGCTGATCCTGTGGCGCGGAATGGCATATCTCTTAGTTTTAAACATATGGGGGAGACATAATATATGCAGATTGAAGTAGTACTTGAAGACCTCCCTTTATGAGAAGTATTTTCAAAATGTATGTTATATGAACATTACACACATACACTACACCTAAAGCCGAATGTGTTACTATCACATATCAGAAGATCTACAAAGATTTCTTTGTAGTTCGTCTTCCCTTGGTAAGTTTTTATGGTTTTCTCACAAAACATGTTTTTTCTGAGCATATGCAGATACTCGGAAATGCCTTATCTAATGGTCACAGCCACCACCTTCACATACTTACACTAAACTTATGTGTATGTATATATGTGTGTGTATATTTATTACTATATGTAATATTTTTAATCAGTCCATAATAGTGGGGTGAAGTCTCGAGTTAGAGCACCCTTGAAGAGAGTTTGCTCTCTAAATGACACTATATAAATTATCATTTTATTATTATGATTTATTTTGAACCGTTATATTGATAAGTGACTTGATTTTACAATACAGGAAGAAATGGAAGACCGGCCACGTATCAGTACACTGCTCAGCTCACTGGCCAATTACTCCAACACGATCCCGGCGGCAGGTGATCCTGATGCCAAACCAGCAGCGCCCGCCTCCCGTATGGGTACGCTCATCGGCGTCTTCCTGCCTTGTATCCAAAACATCTTCGGTGTCATCCTCTTCATCCGTCTCACCTGGGTCGTGGGTACTGCCGGAGCTGTCTTTGGATTCCTTATTGTCCTCACGTGTTGTTGTTCGGTGAGTAGTTATTTTTCTATTTACCTACAAACAAAAGATTTGAAATACCTCGATTACATAATCCCTCAATGTTTATATATGATATAATGCAAAAGAAACCATCGACACTCCATCTCCCCCTTCGTCAGCTAAGACACTGAAGCAAATCGACAGCAGGTCGATCATCGATAGATAACGATCCTGTTGGACGAAGTATGACGCAAAAACGGGCATGTTGTGAAAAGCTCGGCGGTGGAATTGCTTTTTGTCTGGTTTTTCCCTGCCTTGGAAGAAGTGGTACACCCTGAATAGGATCAGATGCGGAATGGGCAGCACTGCATATGATATACACAAGCGAGGCCTATCAAAGTTGACTTTCTGTGAGTGTGAAGAAATCCAGACCGTGGACTACATGGTATATACGATTACCAACTGTTTACCTATTTTAGAGGCGTATAGGACTACAAAATCTAACTCCAAACGATCTGACCTAGCTGAACAAGACACACTGCGTGAGCGGGCTACAGGCAGACAAAGACCACAGCCTTTAAAGACTCCTGATTCTATGTAACATTATTAATCAAGCCATTCATATTAAATACTTAAGCAATCATTTTAATTTTTCAATCCATGGCATGCGTGCGCAACTGAGTGATCCTGGGTGATCTAAACTTATGATAACCATGGTATAAAAACTAGGCTTTCAAAAAGATATTTAAGTTCTTCGTTTGTACACACACGCCCTAATAGTTGTATGGCAGAGTAGATCATTTTTATAAGTTAAAACACATTAAAAAAATTACCAAAAGCTGTGACTATTTATTTTTTAAAAAACTTGGACCAATTTCACTTGTGACCAATTTAACAACCTTAGAGTTCTTTTAGTAATGTTATTTGAAAGTCAAAGTAAACGTAAAAACCCATTCGTTTTTTAAAACCAAAGACAACATTGCTAAGACGTCAAGAATCTACCGCTCGAATATAAAAAATGGTATTTGAAATAACCCAGTTTTGCACAAAGGTCAAAGATGGCCGATATTATTTTTAAAAAAATAAAAAGTAATTCAAATACTAAATAAAAATGTTTAAAAAAAAATTATAATTTTTTTCTTTACGAAAATGTGTTAAGTCTTTCATGTCTTCACAATATTTGTGTACGGCAGGGAGATGTTTACTCTGAGAGTAAGTGATACGTACAATAGATGAATAGAATTTGAAATGTAATTAATGCTGTAGAACGATGTTACGAATTTCACGAACAGAAATATGAACATGTACACCGAATGCCCCCATTCTCAAAGAACTTGGAGTCTTCGACAGATTGTCGACAATATGCCTACGACGAGTCCTCCGATTCTTTGAATACATTCCTCGTGGCCGAGACAGTTTGGAGTGGCTTGTTTGTGGTCACTGGAAGCGTAGAAAGACGACGCAAAAGAAAAAGAGTTCAAATGCGTTGAACTGACCAAATAAGAGACGCAACATGACTATCTTAACAACTGCTCTTCCGTGGAGTGCAGAGATAGATGGAGAGGAGTCGTCAAGGGCTATCATTATAGTTACAATGCTCAGTCATGAGCTACACGACAGAATTATGATAGATTGTATTAACTATTTTTAAAGTTAGACATATACTAAATCAGGTGATGACATTTGTGGCACTCTGTACTTTCCATTAAAATTATTCGCTTATGATTTTTTGTAGTATCTAATAGGAATTAATCCATGTACCATTCCAGACTATGTTAACGGCCATCTCCATGTCAGCCATCGCCACTAACGGCGTAGTACCGGCGGGCGGCAGCTACTTCATGATATCCCGCTCGCTGGGCCCAGAGTTCGGCGGTGCCGTGGGCATGCTCTTTTACACTGGCACCACGCTGGCAGCGGCGATGTACATCGTCGGTGCTGTGGAAATCGTCTTGGTAAGTGATTTTACAAGAATACAGTCAGCAAAAAAAATAGGAATCCCATGACAAAATTGAAGAAGTAATATACAATACTTTAAACATAAGATCATTTCAGTTCGATATTCTGATATCAGATTTACATCGAATGTACTATTGTACATTTTTACAACTGGTATTTCACAGTAGTAACTTTTTAAACATTTAATAATTAGGCATGTTCTTTTTCACTTTCTTTAAGTTGGTTTGAAAACTATTAATTCTATAAAATTAAGAATTTTAATAATTCTGCTTTGCTGCCTTAAAATAAACATATCTTATGTTTTTGTGTTACCCAGTAACCCAGGCATAAAAATAAGTAATATTATATGAACTTTTTTTCAGACATTTTAATATTTTGCATTTTTAAGGCCGGATTTCAAAAAAATGTTTCAAGAATTAATTTCTAATATTTTCATTTCAATTATTTTTTTCTCTCTTATAATAATCAGCCTGATTGTTCAACTACTTAATGATTTACAGACTTACATGGCCCCTTCATTGTCCATCTTTGGAGACTTTACAAAGGATCCAGATGCAATGTACAACAACTTCCGTGTGTACGGTACAGGGCTCTTGCTTGTGATGGGTACCATAGTTTTCGTGGGAGTCAAGTTCGTCAACAAGTTTGCCACCGTCGCCCTAGCCTGCGTCATTCTATCCATCCTGGCTGTCTACACCGGGATATTCTACAACATCAACGGAAACGACCTTCTTCAGTAAGTATCAACACTCAGTTCCTTTAACACTATTTAGTAATCCATGGACATAATGAAAAACTAAGACAAGTTTTTTTAGATCAAACCATTTCTCTGTAACCACCTCCTCTATAAAACCATTTCTCTGTAACCACCTCCTCCATAAAACCATTTATCTGTAACCACCTCCTCTATAAAACCATTTCTCTGTAACCACTTCCTCTATAAAACCATTTATCTGTAACCTCCTCCTCTATAAAATTTGGTGTGTTTATGTTGGGATACTTTTCATGTTACAATTTAATATAATTTACTCGTATCTTTTTTACTTTGTATGGTAGATATATTTCTGTATATACAATAAATCAATCACTTAAGCATTTTCTGCATAGCTCTGTTAAGTTATTATATGAAAGCCAAGAAGTTTTTCATTCAATCTTATTAATTTTTGTAAAATATTATTCTTAAAGAACTGCTAATATTCAATATTTTCTTTGTACCATCACCATTACAAATCCGATGACACATGACTGTTATACTAACCTATGATTTGACAATTTGGTAATAAGTATTACGTTTTTTTTTGTTTCAAGACCACACCATATTAGGGTATTTTACAAAAACACACCTCAATTATCAACACATAGGATTAAAATTCCTTCAAAGAGACTTCAATGCACGATGCACAAAGAACCTTTGATATTTAATTTTATTACATATGTGTACATTCCATCACACCATAGTTTTTTGGATCAGGTATATTTTCCCTTGTCATCATACACATTATTTTATTTTGCACACTTCATAACTTTCTTTATACCTTAAATAATTTATTGAATTATCACTTGCAGCATGTGTGTGTTGGGTAAGCGGCTGTTGAAAGACATTGATATAAAGAACTGCAGCAAGGACCCAACCGGCATCCTTCACAATACATTCTGCCCAAACAAGACTTGTGATCCTTATTACTTGGCTAACGACGTCAACATAGTTCGAGGAATAAAGGTAATTATCCTTATTTAACTTAATCTACACTCACCCATATTTGACAACCTTCATAACTTGATAAGATGCTTGTCTTCCAATTGGAGATTTTCTATTAAATTCCCGATGGTACCAAAAAAATTATAATAACAATAGGGTACTAGTCTGGCTCAAGAGTTTTGTTACCAGACAAACTCTTGAGCAAATGTTGTTGCTATTTTGATAGCGAACTGTTAGTTACTTGACTACTTCAGTGGTTCTTAGTCCGAAGATTCGATCACTGTATCATAAGAATAAATAAACATTTATATATATGACTGTCAATTTTTCAATATATTTTCGGAAAAGTTAAAATAACCATAACAATCAGCATCATTAATAATAACTCTTGTATCTGTTGAGCAATTTGCGGTGAGGAACATTTCCTTGTACAATCTGAAGTGATTTTCTATTTAAGATCCGATTTTAACAAAATTTACTGAATTGTCAAAAGTGTTTTATTAACTGCATAATTAACTATCTGTTTTATATTGCTAATAGCTTATTATATTCTGCAGGGTCTCTCAAGTGGTGTATTCTTTGACAACCTCGCAGATTCTTTCAGTGAACTAGGAAGACTGATCGCCTATGGCAAAGACCCTCAAGACACTGAGAGGATGGACCGACCTTTATATAACCAAGTCACCATTGACATCACTACAACCTTCACCATCCTCATTGGAATCTTCTTTCCCTCTGTAACAGGTATGCTTTCCTTAGCCCATCACAATCTCCCTGAAAAATTACCGAAGCGCTTAACTGGGGATTTTGGGTTTCATTCCCTGAAACTCAAAGAAAAGGATTGCATTCTTGTGAATCACATAAGGATGATGTTTGTGGCCTAGTTGATATGATCTCTGCCTTCTTACCCAGTGGTTACGGATTTGATTCTCGTTGGTGCCCCGTTTTTTAAAAGGGTTCTAGATAGTTTTGCACTTGAAGCATGTTTAACATCTATCCGATTGATTAGAAGAGATTATTACGTGGCAATAAACTGACAGGTTGTACTGTATACCATACAATTTAAGTGCAATACTATATTCCTGGTTGGTTGAAAAAATGCCATAGGGCATTAACCACATCAGGTTTTCTGTATGTAATGGAAGTTTAATACTTTACAATATATTTGAGCGAAATGTTACTTTTTTTCGGAGAATGAAATAAATTTCAAGAGGGAAATATCTATAATATGAGTACATATATGTCTTTTTATAAAAATCTTTAAAATATACATGTCTTCAAACCATTTTCAGTTTTGAAATGAAACTATTCTTCTGATTGAAAAAAATGTTAAATATTTTTAGAGTTGAAAATAGGCAATCTTCTCACATTAAATATTATAGGAGGAAAATTATGAGTTTCCTTAAAAATCCAGGAAACTGCAGTTTTCTGGATCCGAGTGAGGAAATTCATCGCGGGTTTCTGCACATACTCGTACATATTATATTTAACGAGTATTTAATTTATAGTTTTTTGGATTAAAACCTTCTATTACTATATGAGGTATAGTCCTTGAGATATAGTTTATTATCATAAAACAATTCAAAACTGTACAAAATAATGTATTACAGGTATTATGGCGGGCTCCAATCGATCGGGAGATCTGGCTGATGCCCAGAAGTCTATTCCCGTAGGCACCATATGCGCCATCATGACCACCTCAACGGTATACCTCTCCTCTGTTCTGCTCTTTGCTGGGACTGTAGACAACCTTTTACTTCGTGACAAGTAAGTAATGCTTTCTATATCACCAAATTCTACGAATTAAAGGAATAATCCCTTCCGGCAAAGTACACATATTTTGATATAATTTTTTTTGCCATTGACTCTCAACATTTTGGAAATTGTACCTTAGCTTTTATTAATAAATATACACTGAATATATAGGCACAGATTATATATGTGTTAAATTTCAAGCATAAAGAAAATCCCTTTGGATGAAGAATACGTATATTGCTACATATTTTTTGCGCATGTCTCACAGAATTTGAAGAACCGTATATATGGTTTTAACATGTTTATTATGTAGTACTTTCTTATAATAAATTGGGCACAACCTTTGATATGGTAACACAAAATATCAAGGGAGACTTACAACTATCAAGAAATCAAGATATATCATACTGCCGTAGTATTTATTTACAGTTATGTTGAATTATTCAAGTTGTTATTCAACATTACTGTTCTAGCATTAGTCATTGATTCAAAATGTATTTTAAATGTCAATCCAAACATATAAAACTGGTTATAAAAAGTACTTTTTCTTCTTGTTTTGATAGTATTTTTGCACATAAAATTAAGCCATTCAATATTTATTTGAAACTAACTTGTAGGCTAGATCTTTTAAGCAATTATATATCCAAATTTCTCAAGAATATCACACATCATTCAAGCTCTTGATATGAATACACTACTGATCTAAATAAGTTGAATTTTAGGTGCAATTTTTCTACAAATTTATCCAAAATCTTTAAATACCTTAGAAATTAGATGATAATACAATAACAATTTAAATGTACAATTTATTTATTTATTTATTATTACACATGACAAGAAATATACACAATTTGCGAAAAAACAACAGGTAATTTGAATTGGACATACAATTTTAATGGATCTGGGTTTGTTGCCTTTCATTTGTCGTATCCCCAGTAAACTAGGCTTTTGCCTGTATCTCACTGAGGATATGTACAATATCTGGAGGTAAAACTAAAGTTAATAAAGGCTTAATTCTGACTTGACTGCAGTCATACTACTCAAGAGCTGCCTTGAGGCTAACTGAGCTGAGCTGACCATAGCATATCAAGGGAACAACTTGGCTTGAATACAATTGTTTCTACATGCAAGTCAGAATTAAGCTTGTATGCTCTTAACAATTCTTGAACTTGTATGTTTTTAACTGCATAATCAAAATGAAGTTAGTGTGGGTTTACTGCAGTATAACCGCGCTCAAGTGGGAATCCAGATTACTTTACTCCAAATATAAGTTGTCATTAACATCAAACTTTGCAGATAAGACATTATTCATAGGAAAAATTGACATGCTAATATTTTTCTATGAACTGAAAAAAAATTATATTAAAAGTCTTTGAAACCAATTTTTACGTATGTATTTTTACACAGGTTTGGACAATCAATCGGTGGCAGACTGGTAGTTGCTAATATAGCTTGGCCTAATGAGTGGGTAATCCTGATTGGTTCGTTCCTGAGTACCCTGGGTGCTGGACTTCAGTCCCTAACGGGAGCGCCTCGCCTTCTTCAAGCTATAGCCCGAGACGGCATCATCCCATTCCTAGCACCATTTGCTGTGTCCTCATCTCGTGGAGAGCCAACGCGAGCTCTTTTGCTCACGATGGTAATCTGCCAGTGTGGAATCCTACTGGGAAATGTGGATATCCTAGCACCACTGCTCTCTATGTTCTTCCTCATGTGCTATGGTTTTGTCAACCTCGCCTGTGCTCTCCAGACACTTTTGCGCACACCAAACTGGAGACCTCGATTCAAATACTACCACTGGTAAAGTTTCCTTTCATATTTGTCAATCTAGATTTCCTTTTAATTTAATTAACTTATTTGGATATTTTAAGTTGAGAATTTGTATAGTGCAATATTGTCACACTTGTCAACATAAAACGGATTTAAAATGATATACTAAGCAGCTTATAAGCACCAAAAAAAAGTTACCGCCCTTTCTCAAAACCGTCATAAAGACCAATGATCTTCCTATTGGCTTCTCTCAACAAACTGACTTTATTTCATTTAAAAAGCAAAAACAAAACTTCTGCTTGTCTTTTTTCAAATTTATTGAAGTAATTACAAACCAAAAGAATACTGTGTTTACAACATATAAAGAAAGAAATAAAAAGCAGTCAGGAGTCTCACAATAAGAATATATATATTTACAAACATTGAGAAAGAACAAAATGGTATTCATAGTAGACATCGTCCTAACAGAGATCTGCATGTATGATACAGGAAGAGAAAGGTGATATGTTCAAATCCATCCCTTTGAAAGGGAGGAGTATAAGCTCAAATAGAACATTAAATTAACATGAAATAAGATTTGAAAGTCAAACGAATCTGGAACCTGCCAATAATTGAAGCAACCACACAACTCGACCATAGTGTCAATAATATAATGTAAATAGATGAGTTTTAAAACACTATTTCATCATACAATATTTCATAAGGAGCAGTTTTAAACTTTAACTTTAAATAGACAGCTTACAATGCCTTCAAATAAATCGATATGGAATTAGTTGTGAAAGTTATATCGAAACCTAGACAACAATAATAGAACAAGTCTACTGTTCACCAGACCATTAGCACAAGGAATGCAACTGCAAACCCAAACTATGTCAAAAGTATTTTCAAATAATATTTAGCAAAAATATCTCTCTCAGGTTTTACTCACATTGACATTTATAATTGGTATTTATTTTAGGTCTCTTTCTCTGGCTGGACTCTCCCTCTGCATTGCCATCATGTTTATGACTTCCTGGTTCTATGCACTCATTGCCATGGGCATGGCTGGTCTCATCTACAAGTATATTGAGTATAGAGGGTAAGTTTTATAGTGCATTTTGCTTATGATCAAAAGACTATCAGATTCAACAAATAGAGACCTAAACTTCTATGGGGCCCTCATATCTGTATAGTTAGGCTCATCAACCAGTCTACCAAAACTTCTATGGGGCCCTCATATCTGTATAGTTAGGCTCATCAACCAGTCTACCAAAACTTCTATGGGGCCCTCATATCTGTATAGTTAAGCTCATCAACCAGTCTACCAAAACTTCTATGGGGCCCTCATATCTGTATAGTTAGGCTCATCAACCAGTCTACCTAAACTTCTATGGGGCCCTCATATCTTTATAGTTAGGCTCATCAACCTGTCTACCAAAACTTCTATGGGGCCCTCATATCTGTATAGTTAGGCTCATCAACCAGTCTACCTAAACTTCTATGGGGCCCTCATATCTTTATAGTTAGGCTCATCAACCTGTCTACCAAAACTTCTATGGGGCCCTCATATCTGTATACTGGTTGATGAGCCTAACTAGGCTCATCAACCAGTATACCAAAACTTCTATGGGGCCTTCATATCTTTATAGTTAGGCTCATCAACCTGTCTACCAAAAACAACAAAAGGAAATGCAGTTCCCTCAGTTCTCTAGACCAATACTTTTCAAACTGTGTTCAAGGATCGGTTTTTTTTTCATTCCAATCCATCATGGACCAGTATTTTTGTAAAATTAAGTAAAAAATATTTTAAAACATAGAGAACGGAGTTCATATACATTATATTTACGTTTGGACCCAATTAGTGAGAAAAATACAATAGCAAAAATAAAATTACAAAACTCAAGATACTGGAAAAATATCATACAAAGATAATGAATGTTTAAAAAAAAAATTATAGATAAAAATATATCCAAGTTCTTTATTTGAATTTAAAACCAACATGGCTGCCAGTACACAGATGGAGTTTCAGTGAAGATGGTATGCACAATCCTTCAAAGGAGTCGTCATGATGCAAAACCCGCTCTGGAAGATGGCAAGCGTTAAAATCCACTCTGCACATAATTTAATCAAAAATATTTAATTTTTCATTGTGTTTCTGGTAAAACTGATAATGGGACCATGGTACAGGCATAAATGTAATAAATATTGAAATTAATAATTGAATTATTGATTTTAGAGCTGAGAAGGAATGGGGTGATGGTATCCGAGGCTTGGCTCTATCTGCAGCCCGCTACTCCCTGCTGCGCCTGGAAGAAGGTCCTCCACACACCAAAAACTGGCGCCCACAGATTCTCATTCTGGCCAAACCTACACCAGACCTGGCTCCCAAATACCGGAAATTGTTTGCATTCGCGTCTCAACTTAAAGCTGGTTAGTATTTATTGAATAGCTTTTATAAATCAATTTTGATTATTATGAATATTTTAACATTTATTTCATGTTAATAAATCTTGTGAAAAAAGTTTATTGGTTAATTTTTAAGTTTTATTTATGTTTATTCCACAAGTATTTATGATTTTTCTAAATTATGTTCAAATTTACATTCCCAGTTGTACAGTTTTGGTTTATTACTTTTTAATATACTTTATTTGATGATCTCTGTAGCCTAGTTGATAAGACGTCTATCTTCTCACCCAGATGTTGCAGGTTCGTTTCCTGTCGATACCCAGATTTAAAAAAAAAGTTCCAGTCTAGTTTTCACTTGAAGCTTATTTAAGACCATTCTGGTTTGTTGAAAGAAATACATAATAAACCCATGAGGTAGTACTGTATACAAAAAAGTGTTAACAATATTTTGTGAACCTTTTATTTAAAAATAATGTGTAAGAAAATTAATTTTTATCAATGCCAAAAATATATATAAAACATTTATAAATTTACCAGTTAAATAATTATCCTCTTTTAAGAAATCGTGAAATTCAGCTCTCTATAACAAAGGTTTTTTTCAATTACAGGAAAAGGTTTGACGATCTGTGTCTCTGTCATTGGTGGGGACTATACAAGATCTGCAGGAGAGGCAATGGCTGCTAAGCAACATCTTCGAAAGACAATGGACCAAGAGAAAGTCAAAGGTTTCTCAGATGTACTTGTGGCGCGTGATGTTACTGATGGACTAAGTCATTTGTAAGTAACTTATATTCAAAATATCTTTTACATTCACAATAAAATTCAATCTAAAAACTTTTTGTGTGACTGAAATTATTATAAGACTGTTTACTTCATTAAAAACAAAGTCTTCTTGATTTGAATAAACAGTTGGGTTAATTTTTTTTATATCCCTTTTTAATTTCACCATCTCTAGAATCACGGTCTTTTGAAGGCTTTAGTCTAATGAAGCACTTCTCTCAAGGCTCCTTTTATCTCAATAAGCTCACTCCATCGGATAACGTCCAAGGTTTTTACGTCCCTCATCACATCAAACTATCATCGAAGCCTCAGTTGTCCAATGGACCAAATTAATTTACTTGTAAATTGGAATTTATTTGTCAATAATTTTACAGGGTTCAAACCACAGGTTTAGGAGGCATGAAGCCTAACACTGTGATCTTGGGCTGGCCCTATGGTTGGCGTCAGTCTGAAGATGATAAGACTTGGCATGTATTCCTGCAGACAGTAAGACACGTCACTGCAGCTCGCATGGCACTGCTTGTGCCTAAAGGAATCAACTTTTTCCCTGACTCTTCTGAGAAGGTTAATCATTAATTTATACTTTTTATTTTATTTTATAATCTCCTAATATGAAATATTGTACATGTACACTTGACAGTCTCTTTCTGCCTACGAGAGACAATGGAATGTTGCAACAACTCGACACATCTCTGACTGTGGTTGTAGAATCCAATCGTAGACCTGCATTTGCTGTAAACATGGACTAAATCATTCGGAACCTCATAAAACATTTTTTTTTTTTTTTGAGGTAATTGTCCAACAATACTTCTCCACAGGTTTCAATTTTGGCTTTCACTTTCCAATGCAAGATTCCAAAGTCGAATAACAATATGTCTCTTTAGCAGACATCCTTAAATATAACATACATATATAAGTTTATGAAAATACAGAAAAGTCCCCTTAAATATTCATATTTAAGATGTTTGTCTATCTAAGAAGCTATTATTTCCCCTTAAAGTCATTTTATTAGAAAATTTACCTCAAAGAAGTTCTTAAGAAGTTTTCTCATTGAAGAAGTCTTAGTTGATTGGTACCTTGATAAGTATTTAAAAAAGTATTGAAACTAAAACATTTTTGATAGCAACTCAAAAATGTAAAAGTTGACAACATGTAATAATTCTATAATTTTGTTCAGGTGGTGGGAAATATTGACATCTGGTGGATAGTACATGATGGTGGTCTACTCATGCTGTTGCCCTTCTTACTGAAGCAGCACCGAACATGGAAGAACTGCAAGATGCGTATCTTCACAGTTGCACAGATGGAAGACAACTCCATTCAGATGAAAAAGGATTTGAAAATGTTCCTCTACCATCTTCGTATCGAAGCTGAGGTGGAGGTTGTGGAAATGGTGAGTTTTTCTTTTCATTATTCTCATAAAAAATATTGGGCTACTTGGTGCAAGAAATACTATGGAACAATTAAGATTTTAAAAGCATTATATTTGGTGACTTATTGAAGACGCAGGTCAAGTTCGAATTCATGTCTTAGAATATACCATAAAAAAGCAATATTTTTGTTTTTCAGTTTTTGCAGCAATTACTATCAATATTAAAGTGATTTATTTTCTATTTCATCATGTGTTCAATGCTGAGCGTCCTCTGCTGTGTCTCAAACTCAGTGCACCAACTGTCTCCATTCCTCCTGGTCCTGGACCATGTTGAATACAGCGCTTGTTATCTCCTTTATTTGATACGTCCATCTCATAGGACACCTTCCTCTTGCTTGACTTCCCTCAACTGTCCTTACGATAACCAACTTCTCGAACATGCCCAAAGTACATAAAGATTATGATAATTTTTTTTGTGTTGTCGAAAGTCTTTCGGCAATCTGCAATTCTTGGATAATAGAATTGGTGTTTGTGCACCGTGTAGTCCATGGGAAGTGATTTATTTTATGACTATTAAAAATAAATAATTTTAAAAAAGTATCTGCATAACTCATCTCATCAAAAAATAAAAGATGAGAAATGTCAAGATTGAATATCCCTTGATTTCAATCCAATAATACATCTTTTTCTAGATGGACAGCGATATATCTGCATACACATACGAACGCACACTCATGATGGAACAACGAAACCAAATGCTGAGGGAACTCCGACTCAACAAGAAGGAAAGCCTTGGTGTGGTGTGTATTTGCTTTTATTCATTATTGTTGTCAAATTACAAAAATATAAGAAATATTGAACTTTTTGAAACACAATACATATTATTTATTTCAGGTATTGTTTACGTGCCAAATATTTATTTATCACTTTATTATATTAAGGATATATTTAATTCAACACTGTTCATGACTAATTGCAGTTTGAATATTTTACATCTATCAAGTTTGTTCTAGGGCATTCGGTCTTGGGTTATAAATTTCTCACTTAATTTTTCTCTTACAACACAAATTATATCTTTATATTTTACAAGAATTTTTCTCAGTTACGAAATTTGCAATTTATAAATAAAAGGTTGAGAAATATAAAAACATGCGTATATACTATCTTTAAATAAAATCTTTGATCATTTTTATATTTTTATTTTATTGTATAAAAAATGTATATATTATTACAACTTGAAAATAGCTTTTTAATTTCTAATTATTAATTGATGTTCAAGAAGGAGATAATATAGAAAATATAGAGAAAATGAATTAATTCACAGGGATAAAATTTCTACTCAATAATATTTTTTTTATTATGAAACATAACTATTGATAATAACTTTATAGCTTTGGTGTGCAGAATTTCCGTTTCTCATCACACAATGTATTAATTTAAAAATGGCTTTTTAAATATAGGAGCGCAGGATATAATTCATATTGTATGGATTTTTTTCAATCATTTGAATTAAAATATTAACATGATTAAATAAATTTTAATAAGTTATAGATTTAAATCAACATACAAGTATGCAGTAAATGGTCTTTAATTTTAAACCTTAATTATTTTCTGCATTTAGATAATAAATATATTAATAAAATAACAATTTAGATAGCAGACTCTCTTACTTAGAATTCAAACCTTGATATATAAATATTGCAAAAAATAATAAAACCAGTTAAGTGTAAGGATAGGAAAGTGGTGGCTGCGGACATTACATTAGGTACTAATTATGAATATTATCACTTTGACTAAGTAAAATTAAGTAACATTCTACTTTAAATATAAAAGTAGCTGTAATAGTGCTACTTTTTCAAGTAGCTTTACCAAAATTGAATATACTACCCCCTACAACTCAAGAGAGGATATAGAATAGATTATTTTGTATTACATTATAATGTATCTCATTAGTTTAATATTTACAGTTACTGTAGAATTTAAACACACTGATATTTTTACTAATAAAAATGAAAAGTATAATGATGTAAGTTAAAAATCTGCATGGGAGAAAAACAGTGTATGATCATTAAACACATAAATGTCCTGTCTGTGCTTTAACTATTTGTTGTTATCATATATGTATAGTATATGGGCAACATGAAATATAATATCCTTTATATTACTGTATTGCATGAACATAAATCTTTCTTCAGAACATGCTATGTTTTTATCACAATGTATTGTACAGAATCAATCATATTTGAAACTGACAAATTATCTTCTTCATATATTTGTTATGTATGGAAATATTATTTTCGTTTCAGCAGTGCTTAAGATTATTAGGAGAAATTCTACAGAATAATATTATTTGCTCTTGGAGTGAATTCAGTCACTCAACGATACTAAAGACATTAATTAATGTCAATGCTAAAACTAGCTACTCTATTAGAGTACAGATGTTTTAATGTGAGACTGTAGCATAAATGTGGTGATTACTAATGTAATTTTTTTAATCAAATTGCTAATATAGCAAAACATGGATTGCACCATAGACTTTTTTTATAATGGGAAAACAGCAAATGTTTTAATGCAAAAAAAATACTGTAATCATTCCAGTTTTTGGTACATGAAAGATAAAAGAGCATGATCTTAATAGAATCTTGGTAATATAATCTTAATATTTTGAAAAAAAATATTCAAAATAGTTTTATATACATAAATTAAACATCATATTTTGCAAAATATTTTAATATCGAAAAAAATTCTATAAAATATTCATAAAAGGCCAATGAAATGTGTGAACATTTTAATGAAAATTAAGGAAGTTTTTTCTTATGGATGTAGTAATTATTTCTTATTAAATATAAAAAATTAAAATTAAAATATGAAGGTAAAAGCTTAGTTTTATTCATAAAAAATAAATTATACTTTTATTATTTATTGTATCATGAATGTAGAGCAAGATTCTGTTAAATTAAATGCCAGGAATTTTCTTTGTGTTATGGCGGCGATTTTCCTGCAGATGCAATCTCTGGTGGACTTCAATGAATCTAACGCAGAAGAAAAGTTGCCTCTGGTAAAGATTATGACCTTCCACCATCGAAATCATCTCATCCATCTGTTGCTTTTGATTATTCCTCGAGATCCTTATTTTCAATCATCTTCATCATCTATCCTGATTTGGCAGCAGTTTGCGTTTGGTAGAAAAAATAAATAAGCTTTAACCGTTTTATTTTTGCTGTTTACATGTATATGCGCTAGTCTCATCATATCATGAAACTTTTATTCACATCATGCATCTCAAGCACATAGCTTTATTTCAGTGTTTTTCAATACTTTCACACACTATATTAAAATGAATACACATGATGACATCATATTTTGACACGACATTCATAGTATTTAAAAAGCTAATTCTGAAAATTCACACAATATATTTATCAGTAGAAAAATATAAGAACAAGTTAATACAAGGAATTCTGCTATTAATATAATATTTTCTCATATAATGGCAGTGTCGTGAGAAATATCCAACAATGTGTAGTGATAGGAAACAAAGTCGATGGAGCACTAAAATAAGTTTAAATTCAAAAGCCTAGCTTAATGAGGACACGACAAATGAAAGGCAACAAACCCAGATCCATTAAAATTGTGTCCAAATTAAATCACCTGTTGTTTTTTCACAAATGATGTATATTTCTTGTCATGTGTAAAATAAATAAATAAAATAAAAATATACTCGAACCAGACAGTATCAAAATCTGCTAAGATGATTGTCCTCAACAGTATTCTAGTACCAGCTATGATATATGGAAATTAAATGTGTATGTGGAAAAAGACTGAAAATAAATAAGTAAACAAATAAATGCTCTACAAATGTGTGCACTGAGAGGAATAGATGGTCTGACAATATATAACAGAATCAGAATGAAGTGATTGTGATGTGAACTAAGACTGATATATTAAGCAAGATGAAAAATAGCATTCTGAAATGGTTTGGGCATGTAGAACAAAGGAATGAACAAAGACTAACAAAAAAATTATACAGTACAAATTTGAGTGGAAGGTGTTTCAGAGGAAGACTAAGGCAAGTATGGCTGGATCAGGTGAATAATTTAAAAGAAGGAAATGTAAAAAGATGGAGAAATCATAGGAGTTATATGAGAAATTGTATGGATGATGAAGAGGCAAAATATGTGTGTTGTGATAGGAAAGTTTGGCACCCTCTCCTCTCTGCCTACCCCAACGGGGAAATGGCGTGTATGTGCACATTGTACTGTTATGAAACTTGAAATATGGAACCAAATCTTAGTGGCCGAGTAACCCAATTACTAAAAAAAATTGTATAACTAGTGGCATTTTTATTACATTTATATTTTTTCTGTTTAATATCTACATATTTAGTTCTTAAAAAATTAAATAATCAACGTAAACAGTTCTCGCCATTTGTACATTGGTTATAGCACAAAAACCATAGAAAAAAAAATCAAAAAGTGACAGCTATCATATTGAAAAAAAAATATGAGCATCACTTGACACTGGCGTATACTCCTTCATATATAGGAGTTCACAGCCATTATTCAAAGAGAGAGAGAGAAAATATGTTCTGAAACATGTTTTGAATATAGAACTTTTTGCATATTTTGTTTGATTTATTTTTGAATTTCTGAATATTATTACTGGTACAGTGCTTCTTCTTTTTTATCTTGAATAATGGCCGTAAACTCCTTTATATAGAGGAGTATATGTCAGTGTCAAGTGATGTAGTATGGTACTTAATTTTATTAATAAATAGTTAGAAATGCAAGGAAATCTACATTCAAAACATGTTGAATGGCCTATCGTTGGGACAGGATAGCATTTTCACTGGAGGTTTGAAGATCATTTTTTTTCACGTTGGGTGGTTGATTTTCATCCATCTGTCTTCTCACTGAATAGTGTTATTGTTAAAACAGCAAAAAGCTATCTGGACAAGGATTTTTGAAGTTGTCGTGGAGTGGTTGGTTTTTCCTTCGAGAGGTATCGTCACTATTCTACATAAAGATGTAAATTCTCCATAATGAGAGAAAAGTATGAACATGACAAGAATTATATTTCCATTCCATAAATTGTTATTAAATAAAATAACAATGACAAATAATGTACTTATAAAGAAGAGAATTTTACTGTTAAACGTTAAAATAAAATTTTTAAAGTTTTTTATTTTCAGTTTGACGTTTAATTTTTTTAGTTTGACATATTTTCAATGTTTTTTAAAAAGCTGATTTTAATTAAAGTCAATATTTATTTTTTTCACATTTAAAATTAATGCCAGAAATTTAATTTAATTTATTGAATCGGAAATAGATGAATATACGAGTACATAAAAAAATTCATAAATATTTGCAACATAATTCCAAATATTAATTATTCACTTCTTGCTAGCAGATGCGATGTTTTTATTATTGATGAAAGAAAATTCAAATTCATTCAATTTTTACATAAAAACACACATTGACAATACTTTTAAAAACAAATCACCATCAACATTATGCTCACCACTCTTTCTGAAAACTTTGTACTGCGGCAATTTTAAGAATTAACATTTAAGGTATGCGAGGTATAAATAAGCCTTGTATTCTGTCACGTTTATATTAACTGGTATAAGAACTATCATACTGACCATTACACATAACTGTTTTATATCTTGTAGTGAAATATTACAATAGAAAACTATTTAATTCTTTTTTCATATGCATGGTTTATAAGGATGATAAACAAATTATTTTTTTCTACAAATCTAATTTTGACTTACCTATCAAATAAAGTGATCAGATTTTAAATGAAATATTTTTGTAAATTGATTTGGATATTATTAAAGTCTACTGCTTGCTCAATAAATAACCAAACTGATTTGCAAAAACTTTACTCTCACTGTCATAATTTTAGCTACATATAAAATGAATGTAAATCTCATGGTATTTTTTTTATTGTACCACAATTTTTGTCTTAAATGTTAATGTACTCAAGGTACAGAATCTTTAATTTAATTAATGTTGATTTATTGTTTTAAATACCCTAATGGTTTAAATACTTTCCAAGTGTGTGTTTCCTGAGTTTAATTTATTTTGACTTTACTTTTATTCTAAATTAATATAGAAAATAAACATTACTTAGAAAATAACTACTTTTAAAACTAAATCTGATCAAAAGGAATAATTATTGAAAATTAGAAAAATCAAATCACTTTATAGAATATTTTTATATTATGTCATTGAAATGTGACTCAAATTATCAAGGGTAAATAATTAAATTTTAGGTTCAAGCCATAGTGGATCATCATCACAATGAGGTGAAGACAGCCACCAAGGTACGGTTTGCCGAGCCAGGAGCAGGTGGTGGGACAGCTACAGCTCCTCCTTCTGGCAGCCCTGGACAGGCTAGCCCCCGCGAACCTGGATCTCCGCTGCCGCCCATGCCCAACGGTCTTGCTGATAAAAATGAAGAGGTGAGTCTTTCATGCCATATATCCATTTAATATTCTTGAACATTATTCATTCATCTAAAAAGATTTATTTAATTATCCTTTTAAAGACTTAGTGTAATTAAATGAGCCACATGCTAGAAATTTTATTAAAAAATCATATCTTTTAACGCACTATCACAATGTAAGTGCTCTTTAAATGTATTAGACAGCTACTAAATCAAAGTATGAATCACACTTTTTACTTTTGCAAAATAAATGTGCCTTCAATGTTGTGTAATTTATTAACAGTGATGATTCAACAATTTTATTTAATATTATATAATTTCAAGTTCAAACAACACTCATTTTTTACCTTTGAAAAAATATCAACATAACTCAGTTTAACATATCTATTTTATTTAAAAAAAAAAACATATGAAACATTTAAAGAAAAACAGATAAGAATATTCTAAGCATTCATTCTATGTTGATTTTTAGAACAATGAAGTGAAAAAATGATGTAATTTGTAAATAAAATAAGTGATCCAATATTTTATAATATGATACATACTTAATCTTTCATAAACAATAATTCTTAATAAAGAAATTTCTAAATTATCAATTCAATTTGATCTACCTCCCCATTTTTCATTAATTTTTATCATTATTTACTTTACCACTTAAAATATGTTTGAAGCATATAATGAGAAAATACTTATCTCCATATGTTCATTGTTTTTTTTTAATTTCTGAAAGTCAGGCTTCTAAAGTGAAATAGGAATACATAAAGTAATTGATGTTTTTGCTAAACAAATTTCTTTTTGATCTAGAACTTAACATAATATAAATAAAAATAATATTAATTATGAAACTCCCGAAGTAAAAAATAATAAGTTAGTGATGATCATACTTAATTATTTTGTCATACTAATTAATAATCATATTTAATTATTTTCACGGCATTCATATATGCTGTGCAAATGAATTAAATATGAGTTTAAACTCGAGTCAAAATTAGTTTTAACTATTTATTGTATTTATTTAATAGAAAATTCTATTTCCAGAAATCAAAGCGTAGAATCACTTTCAATTATGTTACAATTTTTTTATTCATTAATTTACCAAAATATTAATATTTACAACAATTTGAATAAAATGATGTATCATTTAATAAGTGAAAACCAAAAAGTATGTTTTTTTTATTATTACATCAATCGCACTTTAACAATTGCTGTCAAATAATCATTTTTCATACATTTGTCAGTTATTGCTCACCTCAGATTCAAACCATTGAATTAAAAAACTAGTAAAAAAACCTCCAAAATTTTTTTAAGGTAAATAAGTTAAATATGAGAAAATATTTTTCCGTGACTAAAATGCTGTTTATATTATTTAAATCTTCTAATGATTGCAGCATTTTAATCTGAAGTAAGCGCAATATTATAAAAGTTAAACCTAATATTTGACACTGAGGGTTACCATTGAATCAATTGTGTGCAATACCCATACCATGAAAATGAATCCTTCGCGCTCGGTAAATTATTTTAAATTCATTGAAAAAGGGTGGCGAGTTCCGCCGTAGCCTTTTGCACATAATCGATTCAATGTGGGACTCTTCCCCCGATGATGAATCGTCCCAGTGTGATGGAGACAAGCGAGCTGAGGGCGAGGGAGGGTGCACGGGAGAGAAAAATGGAGCTTGCAATGCAGAAGGCGGCCGCCAAATTGACACCACCCCTGGAAGGAACACCAATATTACTCCGTAAGTAAAAGAAATACTTTATTATCAATGTTTTGTAAGAATGCATTTATAACAACTCGAATTGAACTTTCTGAGAAACATAATTATGCATAATCAAGGATTTCTAACAGAAAATCAATATCGAACTATAAACAGCTGTTTAAAAGTGACATCTTTAAGAACTATGTATTGCTTTAAACTTTATGTTCATTTAAATAGTCCTAAATCAATTAGTGGATTTTATAAACTATGGAATTACATCATGTGATGAGCCACAGAAGTCACGCTGCAAGAATAGCAAAGCAAACAAAATACATAAAGAATTAAGATTAAGAGAGAATTTTTCAAACGTGTCAATATATTTTATTTTTAATCAACTTCATCTTCAAACATTAATTGTTTTAAGTCATTCATTTGATTTACTATCATTTGACACATGTCATAGCAAATGCTAGAAAAAAATTATTTTGAACCTTATTAACCAGATGTTTTATTTGAGCCTTAATCAGATGATTATAAAAATATCAATTTTGTTAAAAAAATTATTGATATTTTTAAAATATTTCACTTCAGAACACTCATGTTTTATATCATAAGCTAAAGAATGGCAATATTCATTACATTACTTTATTACATATCAAACATGTATAAAGGTAAATACATGCAAAATTTTATATACGCCTCAATATAGATGAATGATTTTTTCACCAATTTTTGAGTTAATACGAAATGTTGCACATTATATAATTTTCAGTTTGTATTATTACTGATCTGTTTTCATTGCATTTCATTCTGTAAAACATTTTCTACTGATGTAATTTTAAACGTCCGATTGGCGAAAATCTCCAGAAAACTCAAGAAGATGCAAATATTATCTTAACAACAAACAAGTACTATCCAGGTGATAAATAACTATATTAAATGCACAAGCAAATGAAATGCACAGTGATTACTGAAGTTTTATATATATTATTCACATTCATCTATATATTTCCATATGAGAATTAGCTGATTCTCTTCTAAAGTTTTGGATTTGATATTTTGAGTGTCAGAAAATGTTCGAGATTATTTATTATGTATTATTCTTACATATGCTACTCCTCAAGATAAGTACATTTATTATGTGAATAGGCTTACAGCTTGCTGTCCATCATTGTACTATATACCATGAGGCAAAGATAACCTCGTCAACAAACTCAATCAGTCTAGGGCCCTTTATTATGTGAATAGGCTTACAGCTTGCTGTCCATCATTGTACTACATACCATGAGGCAAAGATAACCTCATCGACAAACTCAACCAGTTTAGGGCCCTTTTTTTTTTGTTTATTCTACCTAACTAAGACCGAATTCAAAACTTTTGAATGAAAGACACGCAGTTTGCCAAATAAGCTACGGAGACGACAGAGGTCCACATTCAGATCCATTCATAATATAGATTTGATCTGATTTTATGTACATAAGGATCAATAGCAAAAATAATTTTTTTTATTTACAAAAATTACGTAACCGTAAAATCATATATGAAAAAAGTCTAAATAAGGATTTTATCAATATTTTGTAGTGAAAAAAAGCACCGTTTACACTGCTTGCACCTGAATATTTTTGCCTTTGTTGTAAATCTGCAGATAAACTTTATACAAATTATTAGTTATATCATCATTTACAACAAATTTCAATGAAATTTGTAATACACCATTGCTTTGTAAAAACTTTTTTTTCACATTTAGTTATTCAGTTTTTTATTTTTATTTTCCAATGTGCCAAAATCTACTTCATGTGTTCATATTTGCAAATATTTAAATTTAAAAAAAAAAACAAATGAATCCTGTAAGAATGTTTTATTCTATTTTTTTGTCAAAATAAATCTTAATAAAAAATTTACCCATTACAACTGAAACAAACATTTTTTAAACAGAATAGTTTTCTATAATTGTTTAAATATACAACAGTATAGTTAATAATAACAACTTTTGACAAGTTTGTATTTTTTACAAATATTAACAGGGATGAGGGAAACGTGAGGCGAATGCACACTGCAGTTAAGCTGAATGAAGTCATAGTGAACAAGTCCCACGATGCTCAACTCGTCATCCTGAACTTGCCAGGACCCCCGAGGGACACCAAGATGGAGAGGGAATCTAACTGTACGTATAAAATTATTATTTTACTGTATTGTATTACCCTTCCATTGTATACAGAACAATCTGGTGGGTTGAGTGCCATGTGATAATCTCTTCCAACTAGCCAGAAAGATGATAAAGGCCTTGATTAAAAAGACTGAAATTCTTTTTTTTTTAATTGGGTATCAACGGGAATCGAACTTGCAGCCCCCATATTTGAAGATAGGTGTCATGCCAACTAGGCCGAGGTCGTATTGTTATTTTTATTTCATCATATAATTTAATCTTGCACCAAAAGAATTCTCAATTATTTATTTCTCAAATTCTTGACTTGTGACCCACACACTCCTTGGAGGTAGATTCAAGAATTGAACTTGGATGGAAAATCATTAGTATTATTAATATCCTATCACCAAAATGTACTAATTATGTGTAAAGCGTATATCAAGATTTGATATCCTCATAAAACTATTACTCATATTGAACCATGTCTGGATACAGGAGAGATGTGCATACATAATACACAAGTGGGCATTAAGAAAAGATCTTAACTATTATTATGGTGCTTCACATCAGATCAAGCAATACATTTCCAATAAGTGTCAGTTAAGTTCCTTCAGGTATTATGGAACTTCATCAGGTAACACTAGCTGCTTTTGGATTGTTGACTGACCAGGATTTAGACGTATTGAACATATCTTGTTGAGATAGAAACTGTTGAGATTTTGCAGGAATGTTGCTGTTGTTGATAACAATTTGATCCCCCTTAACAAAATTTGACAGGATTCTTCTGTCTGTGCCGTGAGCTATATGATAGTAATTAAACATTTTTCCGACGTATTCGCTTGATCACTGATTGGGTCTCTGCCATTTATGATAGCGATATGTTAATAAGATTAAGAAACACTGATTTGATTTCTGCTGAACAGGTCTAGTTTCTGAAAACAGGTAATCGAGATCTCTAGAGCAAAGTTAAAGGCAATATTTTATTTGTAATATTTATTTTCATTATTTATTTTCCATCAAACAAAATAAATAGTACTTAATTCAAGACAAACTTTCCTGTCTTCCAGCTACTTACTTACTGTATGAGTAACTTAATAATTTCCTCAACTTTAACAAGAGGCTTCTAAAGTTTATATATTCTAACATCAGCACCAATGTGCAACATGCCCACTTTAACCTCATACTTGAAAATCTTCACCACCAGTATTGCAATTTGATCTCGTCATGATCATGGAGAAAATTGATAAATCTATGAATTTTTTTGTCAATTCTTGAGATTTTCAATTATTTCTTATATCAAAATACATTTAACTTAATACCTGCATGGCCTTATAAGAATTTCACAATGGATATTAGATAGTGCGTGAACCAAAATTATTTTTTATATTTATTAAATCCAGATGAAACAATTATCCACGCTTATCATAAATTAGAATGGGAACCAAATTACTGACCCTAAATCATTTCTGCATAAAGTAATTACTTTTCAATAGTTTATAGCAGCGACTCCACGGCACATGCTTTTGGATGAATATAATACTTTTCTAGGATTAAACTTTTATATTTCATATACTCGAATAAAAAAATTAAAAACACCAAAGCACCTGGACCAGGTGAAGTCCGTACTTTATTTCTCAATGGTTATGAGAAAATTCTTTCAGCAGCTCTTGTTTACATATTTAATCTTTCCAATTCATATTCTTTAATGTAATGAAATAAAACTAGAGTTAATGCTATATTTCAAATTGTTTCAAAGGACAACAGCAATAATATTTTTTAACTAAATATAATCCTTTTGCCATAGTCTCCTCAATAGTTAAACTCTGGAATATGATTATGGATCGCACTCTAAGTGAACCTTAATTTATAATTCTTGAGCTACATAGCTTCAAAAGAGACAGGTCTACTAGTCAGAATTGACTATGTATCAAGGATAGTGTCAATCAGATTGATTACTCATACCACGATTTTACCAAAGCTTTTAGTCAACTACAGAAAATCGTTACGAAAAATGAACAAACTTGGGATCCCAGGAAACTTACTAAGGCTATTCAGATTATCTTATATTTATATAAAACAGTTTGTTTCAGATGGAATCTAAAACTCAGATTATTTCACTCCTCACTTAGGCATTCTCCAAAAATCTAACATTCGACTTTTCATTTTTACTAAGGATATAAGTAGATGATTAAAAATATCTGTATGTTTTCTTCACTGATGAACTCAAAATCTTTAAACTGTTTCTTACCCATGCAGATTGCTAACAGCTTCAGTATACAACTTCTTCAGTTCTCGGTGAAAATAATATCTCGATACATTGCATGCCTTAAAATATCATAATTATACCCTTCAATCCAAAGCACTGAAAACACTAATTATCTGGGTGACTTGTTCCACGGAAATCTTTTATTTGATCCTCACATAGAACTTGGGGAAATTTATATAGAACTTTTGTAAAATTCATGATAAGTATCTCAGTCATTTGAGAGCCTAACAATCTCCAAAATATTCTTTATTATTTTTATTTATAGCAAACTATACGACTTCCGTGGCCTACGACGCGTGTCTCCTAGCCCAACAGATTTTTTAATAAGGATTCCAGTCTGGTTTTCCTTTTAGGCCTTTTTAACATCTTTCTATTTGATTGAAAAATATTGCCACATGGCAATAAGTCTGCCAGGTTGTTAATAAGGTGTCTCCCTTATTTATTTTATTTAATAACAACCCTAGATATATGTATTTTAATCCGGTAGCTCAGACAGTAGTGATAATGCAAGGCTCTATTAGATCTCCGGGTATCGTGGGAGGGAGTAGTCAGTCAGTGCTTGGATAGGTAGAAATATACAATGAAACACATATTTGCTGTTAAATAGTTATATATTTGATCTTGACGAGCTGATAACCTCCAAACCACTATCCTGTTGGAACGACTTTACCTGTTCTAAATAAGAGTGCTTCAGTTATTGACATATTTAATATTATCGAAAATTAAGAAAAAAATTCTTCAAATATTGGGAATGTTGAAAACACTCATTGAATTCAATTGAATACTGTAGATGCATCACTTGTGATTTGTAATTCTATGAATTAAAAAAATAAGTATGTACGTAAGAAAATGATAAAAATTCCAATGTACGAGTAAATAGGAATAAATAAAGAAAGAATGAAAAATTAATAAATTCGTATTTATTAATAAATAAGAATGTGTTATATATTTCGTAAATACAAATCCACACAAAAGTGACGTAACTTCTCTCTGCAAGATGTCACTACTATACATTTAGAATGGTCGTAAGTAGTCTTAACAATACGTAACGCACAGCACGCGCATCGGTTATCTCCACCGCAGTGAAATATCCTTGACACTTGCCCGTAAGTACCAACCGAAATTGCAAACGGAGCGGAGTCCACCCGTGCACCCTGCTCCATAGATATCTCACTCGCCGGCTAGTCCCAATATGGAAATTTGCCCGTAAATAAAACTTAAGTATGTTGGTATGATGAGCTAGCTAGATCTTGGCCCTTGGCACTTAGTGGAGGAGTCAGTGTGGCCCTTAGGCTAAAAATTTTCGAGACCCCAGCACTAGAGCATTAAACAAAAAACACAAAAAAAGGTATATTAGGCATGTTTAAATTGGTACATAGGAAAATAAACAAAAAGATGTTTAAATCACCTAATTCATAAGACTTTTATGATGTATATTTTAACAAATGAAACATGATTTATTTCAGATATGGAATTCTTGGAAGTGCTCACAGAAGGCTTAGAGAGAGTCTTAATGGTGAGAGGCGGAGGACGGGAGGTTATCACCATTTACTCTTGAATTCTCTTGAGAGTCCTTCTACAGTTTAAGTATCATTCTAATAAAAGTGTATCTCGACAACATCGCCATGGATAAAATACGGAGACGAAGTGCGTGAATCACCATTGTGAAGAAGAATAAAAGTGTATCTCGACAACATCGCCATGGATAAAATACGGAGACGAAGTGCGTGAATCACCATTGTGAAGAAGAATAAAAGACTGAGATAAAGGTTTCTTTTGCAGAGTGTAAATACTGCAAATAGTGCAGCGGGCGAAACACTGCAAGTCTCGCACACATCTCGCACCCTCTCGAAGCCAAGCCAATGCTGATAATAAACTCTATCCACCTATCAAATGTGGAATTGTAGGAAAACTAACTAAACCAAATGTATAGATCTTATGAATTCTTTTGGGACGAAGCCTTCTCTGGAATATTTCAATTAGAAAAAGTGATGGATATAGTGATTTCGCAATATAATTAGAGTACTTTTGATTCCATGATAAGTAGTTACTTCATTATTCATTTAAGGCGAAATTTGACAATTTTAAAAATTCTGCATTTGTATTAAACTAGTGATAAAATTATCTGAATTTTGTTTGACAGTGAAGTCGATAAAAACGAAATGACTCTTCGAACTCGAAATTATGTGATGCTATGTGATTTAAGGGTATTATTTTAGTGGACTCATTTCAATGTTTCCTTTGCAGATTTACATTTGAAAATTAACATTAAAAAATTAAACATATAATGTATCTGTTGCATTTGTAATTCTCGATAATATTTATGACTTAATCATAAGTAAGCAATATGACAAAAGTGGCATAGTGAAAAGTTGTGCAAATAGCATTTGCAATCTCTTTGAATCTTTCTTGTATTCATTATACATTTTTAAAGTGATTTCTTTTGAATGAATGACATAATGGCTTGAAATTTAAAAAAATATAGCATAAACTTGACATTCTGAAGAATATTTTAACTGATTCAAGTAACAGTAATCAAAGCACACTCAAATTTAAAAAAACATTAAAAATACAAAATGTTACAATTATTTGATGATAATAATAAAATATTATAAACATGAATATAAGAATAAAATGTGTAAGAATAAAACACTGTACAAAAAATGTAATCGAGTATTGAAACACGTACGAGTATCTAAAAGTTTATGGTTAATTTATACGGAAGCACTTATGTAATAATCAATATGTAAAATGATACAAGAGGAAGAACGTTACATAAAAAAAGTATTTGGTCTTGAGCAAAAGTTCCCATATGGTATCGAACTCTCTTGGAAAACTAACTCATATGATAGACAACTAAAATTTCCAATGATCCATAGCTTCTCTCGAATGTGACATATTGTGCTCTTATATCATAGAAATCAATCACCTGCGAGATTTTAATGCCACATGGGTGCTTTCATGACTTGGTAAATTGCAGCATTGTCACTATGTCACATTAAATTATCTATTTGCATGTTATTGTTACCCGTATTTCAGTAGGCGCTACTGTTGCAGTTGTTATTCTTGCAATATCTATTGTATTTAGCTTCATGGACCGTGGTTATGTAGTCCATGTCTAGCAATTATCTATATTATTTTTAATTTTGCGGAATGTTCTCTGATTGAAAAAGAAATAAAAAGACCTTAACTAAAATTTGAAACACATTATAGCCACAATGTGACTTATTTAGAGGTAAGGATCTGATACATGATCAATATTAGGAGAGCAAATTGCTTCATTGATTTATTCATTATTTCAGCCTTAAATCATTGCTAAAATGCATAAAAATCACATCAACCTTTTCTATACTAAAATGATTCAAACAAAAATCATTAGAACTATAAATTAAAAATTTAAATATAATATTAATATTGGCCATAGAGTAAATATTTCACATTCAATATTTTACTCTCTTAAATATACCAATATTATTAGATCAATCAGTGGGTTTAATTGACTTATAGAATTAACATCGCTTAACTAAATCTGAATATAAATTGATTATGTATATTACAATTCAACGCAAATGATAAAATAAAAAATGATACAAGTATAAAATTATACCAGATAATATATTTTTCTTTTGGAGAAACTAAACAACCCTTTATATTCTGAGAAAGATTGTCAAACATATATACTCTCTCATTTTAGGATAATAAACTTAAATACTGATTTTCAATCAATCAATTCCACTGGCTACCACTCATTTGCATCAGTTTTGATATAGTGAGATACTATATATCTTGTCAATTCAATAAAAAAGTCATCAAATAAACCCACTTTGCCTAGTTTTAATATTAACTGAATTAAGGCAAACAATAGTGTGCAAATGTGATCGCAATAATAGAGAAAACTAAGAAATTGTAAGAATAAACTTAATATAACTTTAATAAGAATAATGATTTAAAAAATCTTTAACTTTTTTCTATGACTATTTTATGTGTTTTTTCAATCTAGTATGGCAAAAGTTATATTAATAAAATATACTAAATGTAAATAATAAAAAAGATAATATTGACTGCCATATTTGAGATATTGTATTATTTTCCATAAGTGATAATTATAATACCAAAGATTACACTTGGCATTTCAAATATAATATATACTCTTTAGTTTATTCACTTCTCCAATACATGTCTATTATCACTTTGTGTATCTCATTTGTGTCAATAGACAATTAACGTGTATTTTGAATAATACCAATCCATTGTTATTATTATTTTGATTATAATTATTAAGTACCTCCAAATATATATTTAATATTCTCAAGAATATTGTGTGAATCCATCAACATGCATAGTTTACTATTAGTGATCTGTCATTATTGCTCTGGTCATTATTTTATTATATCTTGTTATCTATCGCAGATAGAAAAAATAATAGATAATAGAGAAATGAGGGATTAGCACATGTAATTTTACGCTGCAGATTTGTGATATACCTATCTAATGGGAAGTGAATCTCTAATATTTTCTCAATATGTTCTATATGCTCGAATTTATGTGCCTTTAATATGTCACAAAGCAAAAATGTTATACAATAAATGTTTTTATTCAATTCCAAGAACAAATGGTGAGCTTGCAAATAAAAGCATCTCCTCTTAGTTGGACAGTATGGAGACAAGTTACAAAATAATTCATTGAAAGCACAATGTGTCTCTTACATCCCACAATATGAAAAGTGGACACTCATCAAGTCAAAAGAATCGAAGGAGTTTTCGTCAATACTGATAAATAAAATCTATATAAAGAAGCTTGATATCCAATTTTAAATCTATTCAAACGGATATTATTAAATAATTTATGGTACTTAATTTCCATGACAATTGCAAACTTCCTATATACATATTGGAGAAAATTGGAGAATTGAAAATACAATTGGATAAATCACATTTTGTTTTTCGATTGAATAAAAAAAGAAAATTAATTGGCCTGTAACATTTTTGCCATGTTATGCCACATCTGGAAGATTGGCGCAGTTTAGTTGTATTATTTGTAAATTTGTTTCATTCTCGCCACAATAACATCTATTTGATTGGTTTTAATGTTGCGAGTGCCGAATGAATGTGTCTCATGAAGAGAAAATGTCTTTGCCGATATGATTTTCAAACACGAAATTCAATGTGTTCTTATATAGACAGTGTTTCTAACAC